>JAOEGS010012827.1:0-26936 GCA_025447755.1 Corythornis vintsioides | reverse complement strand
ATCAGGAAGAATTTCTTTCCAGAGAGGGTGGTTAGGCATTGGAATGGGCTGCCCAGGGAGGTGGTGGAGTCCCCATCTCTGGAGGTGTTTAAAAACCGTGTGGCTGTGGTGCTGGGGGACATGGTTTAGGGCCCCTGGCAGTGCAGCGTTAATGGCTGGACTTGATGATCTTGAAGGTCTCTTCCAGCCAAATGATTCTATGATTCTATGATGCAGCTGGCATGGGGTGCTTCAAAAATCACTGCAGCGAGCTTGTCAGAGAAGAAATATCCAGAAGCAAATAATATTTTGGACATTCTCCCCATTCTGACATTCAGCTGCCTCTTTTATCATTATATGGCCACCAGTAAACTAATTATTACCCAGATGTTTTCCCACTGGCCGTATTTAGCTGTTTTTAAGTAATTCATTTTTACTTTTTTTTTTTTTTCTGTTGCTTCTTCAGCTACATTCAGTAACTATAACAATACCTTTTCCATTCATGAACTCTGAGAACTCATCCCAGGAGTTGGAACTGGGGGACACGTGGCATATTGTTGTGGAAATGAAAAAATGAAACAGCTGTATCTTTAGGGTCTCGAAACAGCACTAGTATCTGAAGTGGGATAAAGAGGTCAACAGATCATTTCTTTTCCCTGGCAACAAAAATAAGAGTATAACCAAACATTCTGCAATCAAGAACATAGTAGGAGCTATAAAATATTTTATTAAGGCATAGCAAATTTATAACATGATCATAATAAAGACCTTGTTGCCACTTCTAAGATTTTCTCATGTCATGAAACAATTGTATAAAGAAGCAACTGGAAAAACTGTAATATTGTCACTGAATATACTACCCCATAACTACCTAACACCTGGGAAATTATTAGGGACTATTTGCCAAATCCCTGCTAGGAAAAGCTCTGATTCTCCTTCAGGAAACTGCAGCTGTTACAAACATCTCCATTTTTCAAAGCATGGCAATAATATACTTGAAATCCTAGGAGACTATAATCCTCAGAGAAGTGTAAACACTTCTGAAAACACATTATACACATTAAATCTTTTGTTATACACATTATGTTTTTTCCTGTCTCATACAGGAAAAAAAAATAATTTAACATGGAAAAAATACCCATCCTTTAATTATTTCTTTCACCTGTGGTACATCTTTTAAGTGCTACATATCCACCATTGTTCAGTCACCAAGTACCAGAAATATTTAACAGTGTGATTCTTTTTAAGAAGACAATGTCCCAGAGATACTGCTGCTGCTGCTACATTCATTCCCACCAGAGCTGTGCATAGAAAAGAGTAGCATAAAAGAGCAAAGTGTGACCCTCTGTCCATTTCTGAGCAACAGGCTCTAGTTCTGTTCTTGTTTATGCCAACTACAGTGCCCCTAAAGCTACTGTAAATTGTAGGGGGTGCTCAGACAGCTGAGGCATCATGATAGTCCCACTGTCTCCGAGTTGCTTTCTCCCACTGTCATCTGTTTGGGTGCAAGAAAAGGATGTGGCCACTGAAATTATTCTTGCATGCTGGTAATGTCAGAGAGAAACAAAACAAAACAAAACAAAAAACTTTGGCTTTGCTCTTGAAAAGAGACTTGGGGAGGCAATCATAATTCAGATATGTTGCCAAAATCCTTGGAGATGGAATCTGCTCCATCCTCTTTAGAAATAACAGAAGCAGGAGTGAAGACAGGTTTATTACATGGGTGCAGCAATGACCTGTGAGAGTTGCCTGGGGGAAACAGTCCCTAATCAAAAGGCATTACTCATCCAAGATTATCTTTTCTCCCCTCTCAGAAGAAAGATTTTTATTTGCTGCATGACTTCATTTTAAGAACTTGGGGGGTGGGGGAGAGGGGGCAGGGCAAGAGAGAGAAAACAAGACTTTAAGTAGTAAAATACTTTCTTTTCACTAACCTGATACTTTTTCTGGATCTCCACATTCAATAAATGTTAGCTCTATGCTTACAGGTTTGCTCTGGATAGTTGTAAACATCAAATCACTTAAAATCTGAATAAGCCAGTTCACACCTGTACCAAGAGACCCATAAAACAAAATATAGCAGAGGTTTATATAAGATCTCAGAGCCTTCTCATTCCATGGCTTAATTCAGCATAATAGACAGTCATCAAATGACAACACAAAAGCTCTCAAATTATTGTAAACAGAATAATGTTTTCCATTCATGAGATCCTCAAGAGCTTAACTGTGACCTTCTTGGCTCACTTGTAACTGGTATGTAGAAAGCACAGGGGTGGAACTGACTTAATGATGCACTTAACATCTTTTCAATATATTCATAAAACAGTCAGTGACAGACAATAAAGGGAGCTGCCCTGGCTTTTACACAGAAACACCTGGGAAGGCTCTGGATAGGAGATGGAAGGAAAGAGCAAGAGGCTTTGCTCATTTTGCCAGTGAAAGTGTCAGCCTCTGTCTAGTCTCCTGGGTTAAGGATGAAATGGAGTAATCTCTTCAGTGACAATGCCAGTGCTTGTCCTCTTGTGCCTCTTGCTGTCTCCATCAAGTGCCTGCCAGAACAAGTGCTAGAAGAACTGATACCCACTGGGCACCTGCATCTCTCAAGACCCCTCACTCTCTGGAAGAGATCTTGCAAGAGACCCTCCCCCCTACAGCACCCCAGCCCAGCTTGAGCCTGCAGCCAGCTCCCGGAGCTGTGCTTTGCTGCCTGGTTCCCCAGTGTTTCCAGGAATCACATTGCTCCACTGATCCTCTGCCAGTTGCTGACAGGACAGAGAGAGGGAACATGTATTCACCTTGGCCTGAAGCACCCTCCCATGTCCTTTGGAGGTACCTGGAAGGCTTCCCACTGGAAGAGAGATCTGCAGAGTGGCCACCACCTCCTGCATTCTGCGAATCCCCTGTGAACACAGCTGCCAGAGGCACAGAGAACACACAATGCAAACAGCTTCCACCTCTTGCACTTTCCTGGGAAAGCTATTCCCAGAAAGAAGGAACTTCCACCCTGTCTTATATTAAATGCCTTAGGATTCTTGGGTGGAAGCAACTGATATTTATACAACAACGTGTCATATGTCTTACAGTGCATAAAAATATTACATTTACACACCCCCCAATATCATATTTATACATAAGACATTGTATGATAAATAGCATTTCCCATTTACACACAGACCAGAGCCAAAAGCATTAAGAATCTCCACATCCATGTATCCATCTTCCCAGTATTAACTGCATGTGCACAAATACAAATTTTAAAGTTATAGTTGATAAACCAAAAACCTCTACTCTCTAAATTCCCTATTGTCTTCTCAACTGTGAGATGCATCCCTAGAAGTACTGCATCTTGGAGCTCCATCATCCTTCATCTCTACCTTATCAACACTTCTCTGTGTCAGAGTTTTCTCCTCCACTGCACACACCTCAGCTAGGGGAAACATTTCATATAGTGAGACCTTACTGTAACTTATCTTTCATAATCCTTAATAAGTAAAAGTAACAAGGACATCATTAAAGCTTTGAGAGACAAATCCTTTGAAGGACATCAGAGCAAGCCCTTTATCAGGCACATTCTCAACCATCTAAACTTGGAAAATGCCAAAGAGTTGGAGCCTTGCATAGAAAATACCTGAGAAGCTGGCAGAGGAAGCCAGATACCAGCCTCCCTTTGTTCAAGAGGGAAAAATGCCTGCAGAGATATTGGAGTTTTTTACTGCCTGGTGACATTATGGCTTGGTGGGTCTAAGTGTCACATCAAGGGGCAAGAGGGAGCCCAACAATTTCTGGTTTCAAGCTAGAAAGTTAGGACTAGAAGTCTACTTAGCACTGTTTAAGAGTATAAGAGCAAACATCCACATGGGAGAAAACTACAAAAGATTTACCTGCAGCTTGTAACTACAGCACACTGCACAAACACAGCATTTTCTGTCCCTCCTGCTTACCCATTTCTTCCATGCAATCTCCCATATGTGCTTTTCCACCAGTGCCTGTCAGCTAACAGGGTGCTGCATTCCCTAGCAAACTCCATGATCTTCCCAGCACAGAGGTGAGGTTGACAGGGTGAGAGTTTTCAGGGTCCTCCTTTCTACTCTTTTTTTATGGGGTCCCCTGGTAGCAAAACAGCAGATTTTTCAAGGTAAGTCCTTCAGACTTTGCCAACACTTCATTTAACTCATCAACAAAGGTTTTTTTCTCCTCAGCCATATTTTTTACAACCTTTTGCAATGTGAAACTGTTAGTGTAATGCACTAAGTGCCTTGAAACAGATATTTTTAATTGGTGGAGTAGAAATCCTTGGCATTACTTCTGCCCTCCCCCAAATTCAATACATTTTCCACCTTTCTGGAAATGGAAGCTGGGTTGATCCTGTGCATTTATAATCTACAGAGCAGAAATTACTTTAGTAAGAAATCCCACTGAGACCAAGTAATACTAGCAAGCTCAGCCACCAGGGAAAACAGAATTAGAAGATTAATCACCCTGTAAGAAGAAACAGTAAAATATTGCATCTAATCTTATATACCACTAACAAGGGGAAGAAAACCAAAAGGCATCTCAACAAAGAAAGTCCCTCATGAAAAAAAAATAAACATCACAAGACATTTTATTTTGGCAATAAAGTCAGCCCCATACTACCAGTTAAGAGAAGCAGAGTGAATAGAAAACAATGAAATCAAAACCATAAACCTGAAAGAACTATACTGAACAGAAGGGATGGTACCATTTTAGGTTCTAAATGCCCCTTTTGGGAGCTTGTCTGCACTAATGCCCCTTTTAGTTTAAATATTGAGATCTTGACTAGCACAAGTTTTTTTCCAACATCCAAATGAGAAAACTAGGATCCCTCTTTCACAGCCATGAGCCTTCACCACTTAGCTGTTTCCCCAGTTTGAGAAACACACTGGTGCTGACTCCCAGGAGCAGAGGGAGCAGCAGTTCCACCAGTGGGAGCAGCAGCAGCAGAGCCGGACAGAAGCACAGACCTGCTTAAAGGACTGATACCCCTGGTTGATACACAGAAATTTTATATCTTATTAGCCTTATTTATAGTCTTTTTTTAGCCTCACTTGCATAGTTTAGTCATCTGTTGGGTAAAGTTGATAATGAGAGGTTCTGAACCCTGGAACTTCTTGCCTGGAAAAGACGAAGCAGACCCTGACATGGTTGGTTAAGCCAGAGCACCCCTGAGAACAGGGACTCAAGGTGTTAAGCACAGGACACCAGTGTTAAGATAATCACCTGAAAACTAATTCCAACTGACCTTCCTGGAGCATTCCAGGGCTAAAGGCTGGATGAGCTCACCCCATGACCATATATGAGCAAAGGAAGCATTAAGTTCAACAAAGTGTGAAGGTGTGAAGACTATGCATGACCACCAGAGGAGAAAAAGACCCTAACCCTAATATTAATACACAGGCTTAGACTATGTAGATTAATTCCAGGAACTCATTAGCATTAAGACTACCCTTTCTAGGAAATTCAAGGAATATATGGTTTTCATATGTATTAGATGGTGTGTTTTGCTAATTCGTTGGAGCACTTAGGGAGGAGAATCCTCAGTGCTGCAATAAAGAATGCCCACTGAGTAACAACTCTGTTGCTATTGGGTGTGTATCTGGGAATCCTTACCCAGCTGCACCCAGCGAGCAAGGGGGTTTGGAAGCTCTGATTCTGCTCCGTGCCCTAACAGGGTTCACCTGCACTAGAGCCTCAACGTGGAGCAGAAAGGCCTGGGCCTCTCAGCTGTGCTGGACACAAACAGAGGCGGCTCAGAGAAACAGCTCCGCGGCGACTGCAGGTTCCCCTGAGCAGCAGGGCAAGGTGGTGCAGAGCCTGAGCTGCTGCCAGCAGCCGGAAAGGGCCGCCGAGAGCGAGTAGCAGCGCTCAAGGACAGCTACCCGCACCGCACTCAGCCGCTGTGCTAAACACCACCCCGCCTGTGCCGGCCCAGGCAGCAGGGAAACTGGGGGAACCGCCCCTCCATCCAGCCGCCCTCCTGAGCCCCGGGTCGCAGCCCAGGGACCCGGAAGGGAGGTGCAAACGCAGGCGGTGCCGCGCACGGCGCATGGGCAGCCATTGCCGGCGGGAAGGGCCGGGCGCCGGAGCCCAGCGGTGGCGGCGATGACGCTGCGCGTCGTAAAGGGGCTGCTGCTGTTGGAAACAGCGGGGCTGGTCGGCGCCATCCTGCTCTACCGCGCCATGGACCGCAGCCAAGGTGCGGCGGGGCGGCCGGAGCTCATATGCCGGCGGGGATTGGGGGGGGAAGCGGGGAGGAGCGGAGGTGGTTACCGCCGCCAACGCCTCCACGCCGGGGGCCCGCAGCAGCTCACACCGCACGACGGGTACCCTGCGCGCCAGCCTGCGTGTGTGCGGAGTCACTGGTGGGGCTTGTATTACCGGAGGTACACAGGGGTCACTTGGTTATCGGGTCCTCAAGGGCAAGCTGCTGTTTAGCTTTCTAAAGCCAAAACCACGGGCAGTATTTGAAAGCAGCACGTGCCCATCAGGAAGAAAAAATCAGAATCCTGCGCGTTTTGATAGTAATAGCACCGACTATTACTATCTACCTTAAAAGGGAGAGGTAGCTGCAAATCAGACAGGAATGGATCAATGCTATTTCAGGCAGCTGGTGTTGAGCCCTTGAAGGGATGCCTGGACTCCTCGGTCTCACAGACTTAACTTGTCCCAGGTAGATGACAGATGCAGCTAGCATGAGGCAGACACTGCCACCTTCCAGATGGTTGAGCTTTAGTTCCTCAAATCTCTCAGAGTGCTGACTCAGGGCCTAGGTAGCAATAATAAGCCATTACCACAAGCTTTGCAGACTTGAGTCTGCAGAGCAGTGGCTTTATTTTGCATTCAGGGCTCTCCAGGGTGCAGTGGTAGTTTGACACCTGCCAGTCAGTCCTGCTACCTGCAGGGTCAGCATGAGACAGAAGGCAGCTGCTGCTGCAGCTAGGAAGGCACAAATCCACCCATTTAGCACCTGTGTGGCCTTACATCAGGTTCAAGCTGAACTGAACCTACAACTACAGTAGTTTGCCTTTGTTATTCTAGATTCAGCTGCTGACAGGTAGCTAGCTACACATAAGCTTTCTTTGCATCTCTATTAAAAATATAGAGCCAAAATGGGGATTGACAGATGTGTCAGCTATAACTTAGCTGATGTGGTTACTGGACATTCATGTTTTCTCATTTCTCACCCTTTTCAGTTCTAGGTCCTAGTTCTTAGATGCTTTTGCAGAAGATTTTCTTAAGCTGCAGTTTTGTAAGGTGCAGTGAGTTCATCTAACAGCTCAGTGTGCTCAGAATGAGGCTTTTACCACTTTTTTTTTTTGTGCTAGTACTAGCATTGATAAGATTGTTCTATGAGCTGCTGTAAATTATAACAGCATAAAGCTGTCATTATGCAATTTTCTACTGTGTTGCCAGAGCAGCTGACAGAATCAAGAGATTTGTAGGGGTTAGAAGGGACCTAGATAATCTAGGCAACCCACACTAGACTGCATCCAGGCAGGTTTTGAATGTCTCCAGAGAAAGGAGACTCCAGAACCCCTCTAGGCAGCTTGTTCCAGTGTTTCTATCACCCTCAAAGTAAAGAAGTTCCTCCTTATGTTGAGATGGAACTTCCTATGTTCAAGAAGCTGCATATGGAAAGAGTAGTTTTCCCAATGTTTATTTGTGCATCAGTCTCTTGAGAGGCTTTCCCCTTCCTGTCAGAAAACACTGTGGTGATAGGGTTGTGCATCAGTGACCTGAATACAGTCTGATAGAATTTTTAATAAAAGGAAAATCAGAACATATTATTTAATGGTGGCTGTAGCTAAGGAGTTCAGACAAATTTAGGTAAAACTACTCTAGTTAGAAATATAGTGCATTTAATTATTCATTTTAAAATATGTTGTGTGAAGTAACTGTGATTTGTCTTTCTTGTCAGATTTCAGATATACAATGCAGAAGAGGTTCCCATCAATTCTGGAAGGTGAGTTTGTTGGCTTCAGAAGGATGGTGGAAGCTTCTGTTACATCTTATATACAACCCATTTTATTATTGGTTAAAACTTCCCCAGACACTGTGGAAGTGTTTATTGTTTATGCATACTTGTGGCTGGAGTGTCAGAATGTTGGATAGTCTTCAGAACCAGAGGTTTATCCATCCAACACAAATAGCCACAATGTGGCTTTCTTCAGACTTGCCTAACTTAATGCTGACAAGGATTTTCCTATTTTTCAGTGTATTACAAATCCAATGAGTGGTCTGGAATTCATGGCATAAGGGAGAATGACCAAACGACATGGTTAAGCAGCAAGAACTGAAGTAAGAAAGATTAATTGTAAAATTATTTTAGAATTATTATTGTAAAAATGTCCACACTAAAATATCCAGTTCATCTTTTTGACTTCTTGCCTTTGAACTTGGTTTTCAGCCCCCTGTGCCTGAACTGTTTCTTCCTCTTGATGATGCTTTTCACATCCCTATTGTGAAGCCACTTGTCACGCTCTATTTCCCACTGGATCTGTTTGACATCTGTAAGAGGAAAGGTGAGAAATAAAGAGCTGATGGATACCTCTGACCATAATGTGAAATACAGATCAATCATATAAAAGTTAAAACTTGCTACTGTATTTATAATGTTAATAAAGTGCAAGCTGCAAACTTTTCTTAACACTAGAGAAAGTTTGGGGTTTTTTGTTTTGCAGAACATAGCCTTCCATCTCAGAATTTCAAGAGTTTAAGCCATTGCTTTGTGTTTGACTAATGCCAGACATGATTGTGTTAGGGGTACACAGTGTTTGAGTGCTGCTGTTAACATTTTTCAGGTAACACCAGCCAGACTTGTAAAAGCTCTACAAAAAACTAACTATTCAATCAGTACATACACAGTTAACTCATTAGAATTACTTTTGGGAAAGTACTTTTGCTTCACTGATACTGCATGGAAATGTTCCAGTAGGTAAAGACAGCCCTGCCTTATGCCTTCCCTTCACAAGAATCCAGGACACTTTATCAGAGCAAAATTCACACAAACACCTGACAAACAACACACTGCCCATCCTTATTTACAGAGTAAAAGGGCCACAGGAGCACCTCCTCCTGTTTCCTGAAGCCTTGTTCACTCCCACAGTTAGCACTGAGCATCTCTCATAAATGAAAAAGTCATGTTGTTCTGATGCTGAGCTGTTGTCCCTACTCTGATTCCTGACCATGTATTTCAGGTGGCATCTTTTTAAGTAAAGAACTTAAAGAGAAAGTAGTAAGACAGCATCACAACTGCTGTTTGTAGTGTGTACTTACTTGCATTATCCCTGTTGGCCATTGCATTCATGCCAATATTGTCAAACTTAGACCCAGCATTTTCATCCAGCAGATAGCCAAACTTTAAAGAGAGAAATATTAGCATTTTATTACAAAGAAACAGGCAAAATGCTTGATCACTTTATCTAAGTACTGGTCAAACTCACCTCTTCTGCAGATGCCAGTATATTGGAATCTTTAAGTTTTCTCTTCTTTCCCCTGTTGGATCCTTCAGACAAAAAAATCATAGTCTTAAAAGTAGAAACTCAGATTCACAAAAACACTAAAATAAAGTGTTAGCATGTTTTTAATTGTTTTTACTTGTTTAATGAGACCCATCTAAAATAGTCAGAAACATTTGTTCTCTACCTCCCTTAAAAAAAAAGGGGAGAAGTATGTTTCCAACCAAAAGCTAAATAACACAAATCTGTGCATCAGGTGTTAAAAACAGACACACAAACTGCCTGTGCAACTCCATCCTTCCTTCAATAGTTCCTCCTTCCATTCCCAGTCCTCCCTCAGCAGATTGTCACTCTGAATTAGGCCACACCAGGTGGAGGAGACCACCTTTGCATTTATGGCTTATTCAAATCTAAACCCAGATCCAAAGCATAGATACTGTACTAAAATCCTCTGCTGCCCAAGTTTTTCAGAGACTCTATTTGTATTAAGCCTCCTCAAATGGAAATCATGGCAGTGTTTCTTACCTTCAAGTGATACCACAAAATTTGCATCTTTCTTTCTCTTGCCATTTTGACTGACAGACTTCAACTGGTTGAGATTGAGGGATTGATGCATTTTTTTTCCTTTCAGAACCAAACAATCTCACACCTTGTGCATGTGTTTCAAGAACAGAGACTACCATTTCTTTTTAGGTGTATTTGTCATAGTGGGTTTTCACTTGTTAAAAAAGTTTCAACAGAGCACTCACAACCAAATCTGAGTTTTCTTCAACTCAAACAATTAAAAAATGGTTAGTTGTGTGCTATTCTTCTATTCCTCAGCAACAATAAGGTAGGAAATATGATACTAAGATACACAAAAATACAAAGGCTAGAAGCAGGTGTTATGTAAACCATGTGTGTTGGTAAATTTGGTGAAATTACAACCTCATGAAAGATGAATATGCATTAATATCTTACCTCCTCTACCTTCAATCATCTTCCTGTGACCTTGTTATTTTTGTAAACACCCCACTAATCTGCTTTTCCAGCCACATGAAGTGTATACTGTGTAAACTGGGCTTTTCACTTAAAAAGATCATAAAACTATGATTTTATGCAGGTGCTATGAGCAGTTATTATTACATAGCTGTATTAGAAGAGTAAGCTCTTCCTTATGACAGCAATTTACTTATGACAGCAATTTAAATGAAAGTTACCCATCTGAAAAAAATCAAAACTGTCTAAAGAAATAAATTACCAAGCACCTTTTTCTTTGTTGTTACTTTTTTTTTTGTTTAGATCTTTTCATAATTCTTCCTACTGTAGCCAGTTATTTGTGTATAAAGCTGTTTTTGCTACTGACAGTGTTTTTGGAATGAAGAGACATGTCTCCTTTGCAAGATTTTATACCCAATGCCTTTTTATTCCCACTCTCACCTAGGAGACTGTGCCTGGAAATACTTCTCTTGAGATTTGCTCTACAGAGAAGCACTTACCACTTCTTAAAAGCCAAAACTCACACCTAGGTAACTAAATTTGAATTTACATATGCAATTCCATGCTAGATAAACTACTTTTAAAGCTGTTTCCTCTCATTTATTGACAATAAATGGTATTTACCTAGGCCAGTATCATCTTCAGATACATCCATAAATACACCTCCTTCTTCATCCATATCCTCTTCAAAGTCTTCCTCCATACTTCCTAGGGAGACTTCCTCATCATCCAGATCACTAAATTCATCTTCATCATCAGAATCTTCCCAGTCAGCACCAGATTCCTCACTTCTTCTGCCCTGCTTATCACCTTTGGTTTTCTTTTTAATATTACTAAAAAAAAATTACATGTAACAAGCTTAGCAATTCATCTGGCAAAATGTCTTGTATCCACACAACGTCTATCCATGGGCAAACACTATGTTAGAAAAGCTCAACACCATTTCAAACTGCTGTAAATGCTGGCTGAGACCCAAGAAACCTGCATTATGCACTCAGGTATGTTTTCAAAAGGAACTGTATTCTAAAGTAAACCATTTAAAGAAGTCCTGGAGAGAATAATATTCTGAAATTACAAGAAATGGCAGCTTCTGTATTTTATCTCCTACATGTCCTTTCTCCTTTTCAGACTTTTCTGTAAAACACACAAACTGCTGGTATCCCTAGCAATCCTGCTAAAGGAAAAAATAAGATTATTTCTTTTGTTGTTTTTCATTGTTGTGTAGTTCTGTTTGTTGGGGGGTTTTTTGTCCTTTGTTTGTTTGTTTCTCTTAAAGGAAAGATGGCTCTTCACATAGTGGATTCTTACTTCATTTTGGCCTCCTCTTTGCTATTTTTTACTCACACTGGTCTAGATCACAAAAATGTTCATGCTTCACTAGAAGTTAAAGCTTTAATTCTCCTTTCACCTCAAGAAAAAAAAAAAGGTTTTGTACTCACTCAAAAGCTGTATTGCAGATAATTAAATTAAAAAGAGGCTACTTAATCATTCACAGTTGGACTTGATCTTAAAGGTCTTTTGCAATCTAAATGATTCCATGGTTAATGAAACTGCTGCCTTCTGAGAACTAAGCCATGTGATTCTGGATGACACAAAGTTTATTTACTTGATCATGTCCAGTTACAGCCAGTTCTTATAGAAGCAGCACCATTATGCCTCATTCTCCTTGCTTTTGTATTGGTAATTTTCAAGTAGAAACCTGAGACAATGAAAAACAAGTGGAATTTTTCCTTGCTTACTGGGTTGTATAAATAAAATACTGCAGGTTTCATGTGTCAAGCCAGCAGACTGCAAGCACCACAGGTTGATGATGCTTCATTATGGGGAATGCAGAAAAGCAGCATCACCCAGTGTTTCTAAAATTCTAAATTCTGTTAAGTCTTACCCAGCAAAATCAAGGTCATCCTGGTCAACATCAATGGCATGATCAGCAGCTTCAAATGTATCTACAGGGAAAAAATATTATTTATTACTACTAAAGTCAAACAAAGAAACTTGAAGTCATTGTGAAATGTATTATTTTCAGGTGTCATTTTCTGAATTGCATCAGTAATAAAGGGTCCCAATACCAAAGGGTTTATACTCCTACAGAAAAATACACTCCAAAACAGTTAATTAATATTATTAATAACATAACCTAAAGCTAACTGAACTTTTTTATGAAAAACAAACAAAAAATCAAAACCTTAGTCTTTTATTTAAAAATAATGGAAGTTTTATTTTATCCAGGATCTAATTTCTGGCCAGAATGACATGATGTGGGACACAAAGAAGCACAAATGGACACAGAGTGATTCAGACTAAGTTAACAGGATGTCTCAGTTACTCCAAGTCAGACAAAGACTGAATTAAGCCATCCAAAGATAATGTCCTGCCAAGTAACCTGTATGTTTATTTTCAGTTTATAAGTACTAATTATAAATGTTGACAGAAAGGCCAGCAGACTAGAGGGTGAAAGTACCCATCATCATTGGATTTAGCAAACAAATAGCTATATAAAATAGCAAGTAAAAACAAAATCTGAAAAATTACAGTTCTACTGTTTCAAAGAGTACAAGTTACCACTGGAAGGTCCTTAATTTAAGCTTCTGAATTTATGGAGCAAATTCTCAAAGATAGTTAAGAGAGATGCCAACAATAAAATGACAAATGCAACTAGTAACAGATGCAGGTCATAACTAACTGGGGCACTCAGGAAGGATCCTACCACAGAAGTTCAGAATTCTCTAACAATGTCATGCAAAATGGTTATGGAAAGCCAAGATTGTTCTGTTGTTGGCTTGGTTTTTTCCAAAATACACATATTACTGTAGAAGTAAAATACAGAATCATAAAAGAATGGACATTTTATGGTGGACTAGTACATTTAGATTCTGGAACAAATGATACAGGGATTCCAAAGCAAAATTCATGCTACAGGGAGAACTAAGACTACTGCAGAACTTTGCTAAGTACTTAACTGAGCAAAGGAAAACATTAGGAATGATGAGAGAAACTCTACAGAAGATTGAAAAAGGCCAAGCAGTGAAGAAAGAAGCAAATGATCCATGCTGTTAACTCACACTGTATTAGGAAAAGAGCAAAAATGCATGAACTGGAGCTTATGTTCTAAATGAGACCATTTCCAAGCATTTGAACAAGCTGAACACTACTGGAGCAGTGAGAGCAAGGGCTCCTGTACATGATGGCCATCCAGTTGGCTTACAATAGAAACTAAAAAGGATAATTAATAATTTGCAGAAGCAGAAAATACTGGGATAGTTACTGCAAGGAAAAACCAGCTTACCCAATGCTCTTTCAAATTCATCATCATCTACATCTTCCACACTTTCTTCATCATCCTGACGCTTTTGTTTCTCCCTCCTCTTGTCAAACTTTGAATAAAATCTGAAATCAGATATTGTTTTCAAACACAAAATTACAGGCACTAATCTTTATGACATGTTTTAAAAAACAAGCTGCAGATTGTTTCAGATGTATTTGCCAGTTGAAAATTCTAATGGTTTCAAACATATCCCAAGGTTTCACTAACCTCATGCTTCAAAAGGTTTTTAAACCCCCTACAGCAATGAATATATTAAAAAGAAAAAACAAGGTCAATTAAACAAAATAAACCAATAGTGATCTCCTAAAGAGGCACTCACCAGTAACCAGGATTTTGATTTAATAAGAACAAACCATTCCCAAATGTGTAGCACTACAATATTAATATTACAGCTGCATTTTAATGTCATAATCTGAAAGGAAAGCCAACTAAATTGAACAAACTATGAATAATAGAAAAAAAGAAATACACAGAAAACTAAATCCTTTTTTTTTTGCACTGTTTCATTCTAATAAATGCTAATAACATAAGCAAGGTATAGTCCTCTTCTTTTTTTTATATATATACTTCCAGTACATAAAAATAACAACCCAAAAGACATTCATCATTACCCATTGTTTAAGGCCTCTTTGTTATTATGTCAACTTAACTGTAGACTACAAGCTCTGATTGCTTCTGTTCATAAGTAATTATTGTTTCTTAAGCACTTTAGAAAAATGTTTAAATTATGTCCTAAGGAAAGTACTATCATCACAAATTACTCAAATTAATCCAATTTTGCAAACACTTTGAATACCAGAGAATGCTTAAAAATGTAATGGGGGATTATGGGATTGCATTAGAAAACAACACTTAAAATGAATGTCCCCAAGCATTTCAGTACCTGTGAAAAAACACCTCATCCACTGGGATTTTGCTTTCATCTTTGGCACGGAATTCCTTACTGTTGACTGAAAAAAAGAACAGATTGTTACCTCAAGCTGAAATGATTGTGATTCTTTTAAAAGGTTGGACAGCATTCACAGAGGTACAGATACCCAGTGTAAAGGCCCATGGGAAAAATCAAGAGGCCAAGTGGTTCTAATCTATGTGCCAGCAAGGGAGGCTTTGTAACTACTTACAGTGGGATTGCATGTTTGATGAAAGGAAAAAAAAACAAAGGTAGGAAATGGATAATGTCACTGTCATGCACTAAAATCCTGAAACTGCTTCTGCCCAGCATTCCTGGCAGCAGGAGGAAAGCTCAGCAGCAGCTGCAAGGCAGGAGCAAACACCAGCTGAGCATGTTGAGGAAGGGATTGTGCCTCACCCAGTCTCCATTTCTGAGGAACTGAGGCAAAATATGACAATCTGCAATAGCAGTTCCTGTGGAGAAGCTTTTTACCCTCAGAAAATCTCCTTGCCTCCTCTACCTCAGAAGTAAATCAAAGGAGAAAGAGCTGCTGATTATCTCAGTGGGCACAAACTAACACTTGCTAAGTGACAATGGTCCAAGTTTCTGAAACCAGATCAGCATATTCACAGAAATTCTAAACTTTAGACATAAGATTGCAAACTACCCAGGGGATTTATTTCCTATTAGGGGGATAAGGGAAAAAGATAACTGTAAAAGGTATAGGAGGCACATGCAGGTCATGGCACAAAAAACAAGGCATGCAGTTTTCAGTAGCTGCCCTTTGCTGTTATATATTTCTTGATGGAATAGCTAAACAGAAGGTATGATCTTATAAAAAAAAAATGAATTAATTACTAGCATAGAAAGTAAATGACAGAGGGGAGAAACAGCATAAAAATAAAGGTATTAAAAAATAGGTGTGTAAAGCCAAATGTTACAGTAGAAAATAAGACATTTTTCTACTCAAAATGCTAACAGTTAAGGTAACTGATTTATCTCAATTGTTCTTAAAATGATTCAGTGGATTCAAAGTCTCATCTGTGGAGGTGCCATGAACCCTTAGAAGAAAGTTAAGCCTGATCCTGAACATCAGGCACCACCACTGCCCTTTTAATGGACAGGACTTTCTTATATTGCTAGCAGAAATAGCACAGACAGTGTAGATAACAAAAGTCTACAACAACCAGACAAGAATTTTCTAGCCATCATAATGTTAGCTGAAAAGAAGAATGGATTACCTGCAAAGTTCTGCATGTCTTTCATAAACTGCTTTTTCTTTGGCTGCATTACCACACTGCTGGTGTTTTCTGTGGCAGAATATAAATCAGAAACAAATTACCTCATTACTATTTAAAACCTGTGAAGAGGAGCTGATACTGATTCTGTGATACACCAGAGCATTTTGCTGCCATCCATAAGGACCTCAAGATGCTGGAGAAATGGGTTGACAGGAACCTCATGCAGTTCAACAAGGGGAAGTGCAAAGAAAATTGTTTCTTGCAGCCCTGAAGACTGACCCTGTTCCTCTGTTACACCATAAGCACCTCAAATACTCAACATGCACAAAATCTTACTTGGCAAAAAAAAAAATGGTCACCATAAATAAACAAGATCATATGCCAATATGGACAGAGAATTTTCTACCTTTGCCTCTGTTCAGTTTGGGATTTCTGTAAACAAAGCGATCCAAGAATCTCATTAATGTGAAATCCTGCAAAGGGTCACCAGAGTACTGGATGTGATTTCCCTGAAAGAAGGGGAAAAAAACCACCATAAAACCAACAAGGTCTTCATTTAGAAATTCAGCAACTAGAGACAGATGATTGAAACTGGCATCAACATTAAACCACACTTAAAAAACTTAAAGACTTAAGGATACTTTATCACATAGGCCTGACCAGTTAATACACTCCTGTACAGATTATTTAATTTAAATATTTTCTTAATTAAAAACCACTTCCTTCACTTTGTTTCAGTGATCAAGTGCCCTGCAACTGTATTCTGTTCATAGTAGTTAATACTCAGCAATATTTGGATGCCATGCATTCAAATAAAAATAATTTTTTTTAATATATATTTGCATTGGTTTGGGTATTTTTGGCACAATACCAAATCAACATTAAAAAAAACTTTGTTCAAATGGCAAGGTTCCCCAAACAGCTCACTTTAAATAAAAAGATAGAGCAAAATTCTTAAAAAATATGTAATACCCATGTTTCTACCAAGTTAGTTACCTCTGTGAGCAGTCTGCTTTAGATAAAACTATAATTCCAAGGAAGGCTTTGCATTTGAGTGTATGTTACAGTGCTGCAGAGCTGCTAGTTACCTGTAGACTGCAAGGAAACTTTATAATGTACTTTTTTCAAATGTCAAAAGGTAGTTCACATAAAAAAAAAAGAAACTTAAAAGCTACAGATTAATAAAAGCACTTACTTCCAGAATTGTTTTGGCAAATAAGGCCACGGATGGATGAAAATGTTCAGAAAGCTGAAAAATACAAACCATTTATTTATTTCTACTTCAAAAATAAATGCAATTATTACTCATGTTGACTTATCAGACTCTGGACAACACCACTATGTCATAAGACCACTCTGTAACTCACCAGATGATGTGCAGACACACATGGGAGTGCAAGGCTGATGTGCTCTTCCCTTGAACAACTGCAGAACTTCAAGTTCTAATCTTATGTTTGTGTTAACTACACATGTTCTCACAATTCTATTTAATTCAACATTGAAAAGCTTTACTGATAAAAGCTAAGATCCAAATGTAAAAAAAAAATTATTATTGTCCAAATCTCCACTTAAGAATTCCTATTCTCTACTCCAGAATATCAGCATTTTATGCAACACATGCAAGCTTAAAGCTGAACAGTATGTGGTTTAACCTTTCTGTTGTGTTGCCCAGGTAGCTACTCCAAGAATCATCCAGTTTACTTTCTTCTCTCAATACAAGGGCCACACTAAGAAACACAGTGATCAGCAACACAAGAATGTCTTACCTTCTTCAGTTCCCAAAGGCTTGTACTTTCAGCACCACAATATAAAGGACTTCGGTGCATGGGATCATAGAGAGCTCCACTCTTCCTGCCTGAGGGGCAGAGATGAAAACTACTGAAATGTCACCAGGTAACTTGGTGACAGCATTATTTTTGTTTCACCATGGTGGTAATGCTGCCCATCATTCTTAGCTGCACCACAGGCCACAGATTCATTCAGCTGCCCTTCCCTGATGTATGATGTGGTTCACGGGTGAGTTCCTACAAGCTTCCAAGGAAGCTCCTGCAAATTCCTGCTCTGTTCCAAAAGGTCCTCAGGGAAGAGTGAAACTAGAAGTGGGTCCAAAGCTAGATGAATTGTTGCAGCAAGCTTCACAAGCAAATGAGCAATCACACATCCTAACCTTAGCTACATTGCTCAACTTAGTGCTTCAACTTAGAAGCAAAAAACTCCTGAGCCTGTCTGTTGCTTAGGAAGACACAAATGCAATAAACCACATAAAAGAGAGTAGCAGACTGATACAGTCTCTTCATCACTGCTGAGTTAACAAAGAAAAATTATGCCAACTGATTGCTTTGAATCACGCTTTAATTTGAAAAACAAAACTAATGTATTCATCAATTTTGCAAGTCTTGACCATTACATTATTGTTAATGAATATTAGAAGCTCAATGATTATGTTTTCTTGACAATTTACCTCCCATATTCAAATGATGCACCCAAGAAGCTGCTGAATTGGAATCATTTATTTTAGTGGAATTTTCCACTGTGCTCCTCTCTTCGCCTTCTACTTCTTTGTCCATATCCACACATTTTTCCTCAGACTCTTCAGCATCTTCTTGATCCTTAAAGCACTCTTCATCATCTGAATCCTAAACAACAAAAAATGTTAGCGAGGTGCTTTTCCTTTCCAGTTTTATTCTGACTTATTAGAAAAATGCACATGGAGTTCTTAAGAAGCCACTTGAAAATATGTAAAAAAATGATGGCCAGTGTTTAAGAAATACAGATTCTGGGCTTTGATAGAGGACTTAAAATTGAACTTTACAGCTTACATCACACAAGTGTAATAGTTCCTCCTCACCTGAGGGGAAAAAAAAACAACCCAGCTTTTGGGTGAAGAAAGTTCACCTGCTTAAATATACAACATTCACAAAATAATCCTCTCTCTGGGAATGAGTGCACAAGACCCACTAGAATGCTTAAAACACCTTCAACCATGCAGATCTTTAAGGTAGTTAAATTGTTCAAGTGCTTTCTCCCATGGTGTAACATCATAGCAAACCCTCAGATTACTAATAAACAGGTTAGGGAGAGGTGCTTACGAAACTGTTTACTGAAAAAACAATGAGATAAAGAAATAAATCTTATACCACATGATCCTGTAGCTGGACCCTCAACTCTGGCTTTACTTTCAGAAGCTCAGACAGAAGGTACAGGGTTCCACAAATGAAGGGTGGCATTTGCCCACAAGTGACTTGAAGCAACCTCTTGACAAAGGCCTTCACACGCCGCAACACGACATCTGCCTTCAGGGACTTATAGACAAGGTTAAGGAACATGGATGGCTTTGAACAGGTTGCTAAAGCAGGATCCAGAAGCTTCCTGTAGAGCACACAAGAGAAAATACTGCTGATTAACATAATACACTCGGGAGAATAATTACTATTAACAGCAATCAACTACATTTTTCAGAGTGCCATCTAAAGGACCTGGCTCCCCAGTATTCAGAAGCATTATGATCAACCCTGAGCTGTCAACAGCTGTGGAATATTTCTAGATGTATATAAAACTACAGTTTAAAAATCAAACCAAAACAAAGCTGTATCAGTAAACAAAGAAATCTCTAAGAAAATATAAAGAAATTGAGTTAAATTGAAAACAGCTTCAAAATTTAAGATATTCAAAGTAAGAAACCAATCTGATTTATTCCAGTGTTCAACAAAAATAGAAAGCAAATGGTCAGCCACTAGCATGCTCCACAATCAGACTAGATATAGGTGTTGGCATGTTCATTTTCTGCTCCACTTTTTTTTTTTTTCAGGCTGCTAGGCCCAGAAAGGCCTCTAAGTACATTCACATCTGGGGGAATTTGAGTTCCCTTTTTAAAAATTAGCAACTTCCCTTCAGTCAACTGAACAGAAGCCTCTAAGAGTCCTACGAAGAATCTAATCAATCACCTGGGACCAAAATTTATAAATAAATAATTTTTTAAAAAGACTTTTTCCTAACATAAGGCTTTCCAATTGGAGAAACTAGATTGTGTAAAGAATTTGTAACATAGTATTTCCCTGCCTCCCTCATGAAAAAAAAGGAAAAAAAATATTTTTATCTATTATGTGACTAAAACATACTATGTGTAAAAGTTATTTCAGAAGAAGTAGCTACCTATGAGTTTCAAACAACATCTGGAATTAAAATCTGCCACCTGAATATAGTGCAAAATGATTTTTCTCATGTTTTGTTCTCAAGATTACTATTAGCTTTATCCCCAAGACAAAAGAAACCACATGCATTTTCTTCTATTTCATACAAAACACCAGAAATCTTTAGCCAACAAGACACAAAACTTCCAAGATCTTAAAAGCAACGTTTAAATTATACAAAAAAAATAAAAAAGCAAGCTGACACTCACTTGTAGAGTGCTGTGTAGTACCTATCTGATACTGACTGATGAGAGTCCATCACCTGGAACAGTAACATCAGGGCCTGGACGCTGGTACCAAAGTTCACAAGATGCAGAACTTTGAACAACGTGTCCATTTGTTCTTTCACCTTCTCATCACCAGTCTCAGCGTAAGGATAAGCTCTGTTCACCCCACACAGAAGAGCACTGAGCATTTTGGATTCAACATCTTTTTTCTTGATGCAGTTGCGAAAAAAGCAGAAGTACAAAGTTATCAGTTTGCTGGCCAAGGCACTCTCTTCGTGGCTGAGCACTATCTGGTTCAGAAAGCAGATGGCATAATACTGAGTTTTCACATTAATGTTGGCCCGGTACAGAAGCCTCTCCACCTCGCTGCACACAACTCCCTTCATATTGGGATGCTTGTGAAGCAGCGTCTCTAAAAGATAAGAGGCTTTGGTGGCAATTTTGTTCTGAGGGTCTCCCAGTTTATTTACCAGCTGGACAAGCAGAGCTTTCTCCTGCTCAGGCTTGTGACAGAGAAGCTCGTGGGCAGCTGCCAGCGCCCGGCACTTCGGTGCCGCCAGGGAATCGTGGCTCAGTGCTTCCAAGGTCTGCACAAACTCTGCCACCTGCAGCTTCAGGTGATGCTCAAAGTACCACAGTATCAGCCTCCTGTCTCTTGAATCCCTGTTGCCACTCGACATCTTCTCTATGTTGTTCCAGGGTCGCTGGGAGAAAGACCACAGCTTTCGATTGTCTGGCAGGAGATCTGAAATCAGAAGCTCCTTGAAGGTATCCAAAGCCATGAGGCTCTGGTGCCTGCTGCCCTTTTTCTTTATGAGGTTTACCAAGCTCTCAACAAACTGGAGACTGTGGACAGCACTGTCCTGAATAAGAAGGGTCATTGCAGCCATCCTGTCAGCCAAGGTACCTGATGACACAACAGTTTTCATCCACGCCGAAGAGGCCCCCTTCTGATAATCTGTCTTGTTCTTATACAGGTCTAGCTCATGTTGGTACAGCTTCTCTGCCAAGGTTTTATACTTGGACAGAAGCATCTGGTTTTGCTGCTCTGAAGAGAATTCGTTGGTATATTCCAGGTCATACCATTTGCCCCCTGGTTTAATCAGTATCACTTGCCTAGCATGAAATTCAAAATCTTCTTCCAGTTTCTCCTTCTTTGCTGAAAGGTGCTGCTGTTCCTGAGCACCACCAGCTTGCTTCTTGCTGTCTTTCACACCACTTGCCTTTTCCTTTATTTTTTTTTCTTTTTTCCCTTCTAACGAAGGTTTCTTTTCCTTCTTGCTTTTCTCCTTCTTCGAGAGCTTCCCTTTCTCCTCTCTGCACCCGCTGCCATCATCGTCATTCTCCTCCTCCTCCTCCTCCACCACCAGGCAACTTTTGGCGTACTTGCCGAGCCCCAGGGAGCTGACGAACGCCTCCAGCTCCCCTTCCTTCAGGTCGTCGATCGCATCCTTCTTGCCGCCATCCACCACCTCCTCCTCCTCGTCCACGGCGCACAGCATCAGATAGTCTTGCTGCGGGCGACAAGGGACGCTCGTTACAGGCGGACCTGGAGCGAGGCCCGCCGGCTTCCCACACACAACTCCGCCCCATAGAAGAGCCCGGCCCGGCCGACTCGTGTTCATGTGCTCCCGCTCCCTCCCGCCTCCTTTACCTTGGTGCCGCCGAGCCGCAGCACCTCTTCCAGCGTGAACTCTCCGGCATCTCCATCTCCATCTTCTTCTTCTTCATCGTCCCGCTCGCCGCTGTCGCCGTCCGCCTCCTTCGGGCTCTTCACGCCGAATCCCCACCAGGCCGCCATCGCTGCCCGCCGGAAGCTCCGCACGCGTGATTCCGGCCCCGCGGCCCGGCGGGAAACGCGGGTCCTGCAAGGGGAGTGGAGGACGAGTGCGGAGCTTGCCGGGGAGGCGGGAAGGGGAGCGGCCGAGCGGCGTCTCAGACAAGCCGCAGACAAACCTCAGCCTCCTTTCCCCAGGTCCCGCCAGTGTCTGCTCTGTCGCGGCTCCTCACGCAGGCGGCGGGACGTAGCGCTTCCAGTGACCCGCTGAGGAGGAGGAGGAGCTGGAGGAGGAGGAGCTGCCGCCGCCGCTATGGTCCCGCTCGTCGCGCGTCGTGCGCTTGTCCCCGCTCTCCTGAGCTCCGCCGGCCGCCGCCGGCTGCCCCGACATCCCGGTAACCGCTGCCTTTCCTCACCCACCCCCCCCCCGGGATGTCGGGGCGGGAGCTGCCCCGCAGAGCCCCTTCCTCTCCCTTCTCCCGCCCTTCGTTGTCTCCCCACAGCTCCGGCGGCGGCGCGTCCCTGCTCGGGCGCGGGGGGCCGTGCGGAGGCCGATGGGCGCAGCGGGGACGGCGCCCTGCTCCGCCACCTGCTGCGCAAGCTGCGGGCCACCGGGCCGGTGACGGTGGCCGAGTACATGCGGGAGGCGCTCACCAACCCCGGCCAGGTGCGGGAGGGGCTGGGGCAGAGCCGGGGATGCTGCTCCTGAGCAGCCGCAGCCCGCAGCGCTGCTGCCCCGCATTGCCGCTCACCGCGCCTCCGCCTCTCCTCTCCCCCGCAGGGTTACTATACGCGCGGCGGCGGCATCGGCGAACGCGGAGATTTCGTCACCTCACCTGAGATAAGTCAGATATTTGGAGAGGTAACGCACATTTCTTTGTGTCTTAAGGATCTTCTGTTCGCTCTCAAGTGACGTTGGTTTTGCGGGGGGAAGCGGGGGGGTTGTTTTGGGAGATCACAGAATTCTGTCTAGGGCTGGAAGGGAGCTCCAAAGGGCATCTAGTGCAGCCCCTGCAGTGAGCAGAGACACCCTCAGCTACAGCAGGCTGCTCGGGAAGACCTTTCTGATGCATTTTGGGACATCATCTCTGCTCAGTAACATCTGTGTTCACACAGAACTCGGGTATAAGTCAGAGGAGCTGTGGTAGTTCCCCAGTGTGAGAACTCTCATAAATCACGTTCAGGTTTTGGTGTGGTTGGCTGTGGTTTGTGTCCTGTTCCTGGCAGTGAGGAGCAGCTGAACACCATTCTTGGTGACACTTTGGTAAATGCAGTGTCCTGAGGAGCAGGTGACTGGAGGCAGTTGGGCAGTGACTTGCATTTGGGCCTTAAGTAAAAGTTCTTGCCTCAGACAGAAAAAAACCCCCATGTATTTACTAATGGACTTGCTTGTGCTGGGCTGATGGCAGACAATTACCCCTTTAATAATTAAAGAAGATTGAATTATCTATCATAATGATTTTTTTTTTTCATAACTTTAAAATGCAGAGAGAAAAATGCATATTCGGGCAAAAGACAGCACTGTCTACAATTTCTCAGGTTACACTGTGGCTCTTTCTTTCTGTTGTTTCTCACTGTCAGTTAATAGGAATATGGTTTATTAGTGAATGGATGGCCACAGGAAAACCCAAAGCATTCCAGCTGGTGGAACTGGGCCCAGGGAGGGGCACTCTGACTGATGACATATTACGGGTAGGTGAAATCTAATATTAATTATTTCTGGCTTTATAGCTGCTCTGATACCCAAAGAGATGATGGTTTGTTACTGGGGTTTAACCTTTCCTAGGGACCAAATAACTTAAATCAGGAGATTTGCAGCTTAGACTGCTGTGAAGTTGTGTCAGTCCCTTTGGGAATTTCAGGGGCTTATTTCTTCTGAGTTGACCCATTCTGTCATGCCTCTATGGCTATTCATTAAAATACTCCCAATTCAAAGCATAATAGCTAATGGGATTAAGTACCTCAGAAAAAAAAATTATTCTATTTACTTATGTTAATGAAAAATAACTGATGACACAGTGGGGTCTAGGATATTGAGCGCTTCTTGTTCATGGTGTTTGGGAAAACTGAACAGTTTTTTCTTCTAAAGCTAAATCCTCTGCAGGCTTTAGAGGAGCTACTCTCTCAAGCTGTTAGTATCCTAAATTAGCATTTCACATTGTTCTCACAACTGGATAATGTGTGCTGTATTTTGCCACTTATAAAAGAAGCTACACTTTCCAATAAAATTGATGAATCTCCTCCTTTTCATTCTGGAGGAGGAAGACAACAGTCTCTTCCACTGAGACTGTTTCAATAAATGAAAGCCAAGTACATATTTTATCTTGAATACAAACAATTAGATTAAAGGTCTCTTAAACCTTTGATGTTTACAGCACATGTCTGTGCCTAACAGAATTCATCTGCTTTTATAGGTCTTCAACCAGCTTGCCTCTTTACTTAGTAAATGTGATGTTTCTATTCATCTGGTAGAAGTGAGTCCCAAACTCAGCGAGATCCAAGCACAGATGCTGACAGGAGGGAAGGTGCAGTCAACCCCTGAGGACAAGTCTGCTTACATGAAAGGTGTCAGCAAGACTGGAGTTCCCATTTTTTGGTACAGAGACATTCAGGATGTGCCAGCAGGTAAGGAGCTTGAATGTCTTGTTATAGAGATGGTGGCCCCCCTCCCCTTGCAGCTTTTGATCATAGAATCATAGAAGTTAGAAGCTATTAACTAGCTTAATTCATCAAAAATAATAAAAATGGTTTAGTTTTCAAGTGGAAGCTGCTATGGAAGCATTAATCATCTAATACATTCTTTTTTACCTTCCCCCAGGTTTCAGCTTTTACCTAGCACATGAGTTTTTTGATGCCCTGCCAATACATAAGTTTCAGGTATAGCAAGAAGATTATTGTAATTGTGACCACCTGCTTAAATTCATTTTCTCTCTGAGGAAGAACAGAGTTAGGATGCAAAACAAGACACATGCATTTCCTCTGGTGATAAAATTTTTAACTGAATTTGGACAAGTAAGGCTTAAGTTGGGGATAATTGTACAAGTTTTTCATTCAAGAACAATTAATAATTTTAGAAAGCTAAAGATTTCTTTCTGCTGAAAATAAGTCTCAAGATTTTTTTTTATTTCTTATGCCATTTTAATGTTGTGGGGGGTTTTTTAATTTCCATATTATTTTACGTAGCTCTACTAACAAAGACTGAAGGGCTTTTGTTTGAATGATAGTAAAAATAGCAAAAAAATAAAAAATTCAGAAGAAATTTTCACCTTTAGTTTGATAATTTATGAAAATTAGTGGTAGAATGTTTTGTTTTGATAAGTTAATGCAGTGTTTTTCTTACCAGCCTCATGAAAAGCTATATTTAGTTGTTGGCTCTGCAGCTGGGTCTCTCCAGGCTTCTTCCAAAGCAGTTACTGGAATTAAACAGGAGTGGATAATTGTTAATAGCACATTATGTTCTTAAAATGTTTGCAGAAATGCTTGACATGTTAGTTCAATCCAGTGAACATGATACTCTTTCAGCAGTTCAGACAGTAAATGAGTGCTTTGGGTTATTAAACAGAAAACTGAGAAGGGCTGGTGTGAAGTGTTGGTTGATCTGGATCCAGAAGTTCCTGAGGGGCTGCGTTTTGTCCTGTCACCATCCAGCACCCCTGCCACACAGCACTTCATCCAGGTACTGTCAAGCCTGCTGGACTTTGTACTTGCATCTTTCCTGTCATGTACATTTACTGCCTCTCAGTTACTCTGCCAGCAGCTGGGGGCTCTCCATCTCTGAGTAAATACAGCTTAACATTCCTGTTCTGCAGAACTTCCACAAGCATTTAAATTTGATGTGAAAACATAGCACAAAAGCAAACATGCATATCAAAGCTTTTTGAAATCAGAGCTTAAACAGACAAAATGCTTCAGTGAGCAACTGGAGGCAGCAAATAACAGGTAGATGTCTGGATGTGTCACATCATCTCAACAGTGGCCCTGCTGTGTATGTACTCAGCACAGCTGGGCACCTGTGTGCTCTGCTGACCTTTAAAGGAAAGTGTCTTCTTTTTTCCCCCCTGAAGTTCAATAGATCCTAAAAGTTACAAAATATACTAGCTGAGATTAAAACCAGAGTTTCACACCAAAAGGCCTTTTTGAAGGCTGCACACAGCTGAACAGCTATTCTGATTCTTTCAGTGCCATGGTTATGTGGTTTCACCTGATGCAGGTATTATTACTTAAAAAAACCCAACAATTGCAGTTGACTATAGAAGAGATGACTGAAATCCAGCACTCAGAAAACACTAATTGAAAATGATGATTGGCAAAAACTACTTCAAGCTTGAGGCAGGCCAGGCTACATCCCTGCAACTCTGTGCCCAAATGAAGTGACAACTGTCCCCAGACAACCAAGTGTGAAGGCTTCTGGCCTCGTACTTGTTTGCTAATGTAGGCATTTTGATCTTTGAACTCTGCACTAGCCTGAAGAAACCAGAGATCACGTGGAAGTGTGTCCTGATGCTGGTGTCATCATCCAGAGGCTGGCCTGCAGGATAGAAGAGGGTGGTGGGGCTGCACTGGTTGCTGATTATGGCCACGATGGAACCAAAACTGACACCTTCCGGGTGAGTCATTTACTCTGAAATAAGACACAATACTCTTGATACATGGCTCATTAGGGTCTTGTAAGAGGAGGGTCATGGTTGGACACAACAGTAAAAACTGCACTGTGCTGCAGTCACACCTGGTGAGGGTTTCTGTCAGACAGAAAGGATCAAGCTACGTTCATCTCGGAACAGGCTGCCCAGGGGGGTTGTGGAGTCTCCATCTCTGGAGACACTTAAGACCCACCTGGATCTGTTCCTGGGT
>JAOEGS010012826.1:24288-45943 GCA_025447755.1 Corythornis vintsioides | reverse complement strand
CTTTATGCCGCCCCCCCCCGCCGGACAAAAAAAAAAAAACAACCAACCCAACCCAGCCATAAAACCCCCCCCCCCACCCCCCTCCTCCCACCCTCCAGGCTCACGTACCAAAGCGCAGACAAGGCACCTGAGAGCAGGGCCAGGAGCCATCGCTGCTGGGGCCAGGCAGATTAACTGCAGAAGGGACCTTGAGCAGCTGAAATGGAGGCAAACAAAAAACAAAACCCAGCCCCAGCAGCAGCAGCAACAGCAGCTCCCTCCCAGCCCAGCTGCAGCAGCTCTGCTCTGGCAAGATGGAGCCCAGGCTCGTTTGCTGTGGCAGGGAGGCCGGGGGGGCTCCAACTGGATGGTGCTTCCTTGGGTGTTACCCACCCACCCGCCCAGTGCAGGCAGCAGGAACCACCACCTGTGAGAAGGGAGGTGGCTGAGGCCCCATCCCTGGAGACATTCCAGGTGGGGCTGGATGAGGCTCTGAGCACCCTGCTCTAGGTGCAGATGGCCCTGCTCTCAGCAGGGGGTTGGAGTGGGTGAGATCTGGAGCTTCCAACCCAGACATTGCCAGGATTCTGGGGTGGCACTGGAAGAGGCTCCTGAGCTGCTGGTTTTCACCTGGACCCCTCAGACAGGACCTGGCCCAGGCACCTTCAAAACACCCCAATGACACCCCTGGGAGACTCACAATGTGACATGAGGTGTGACCCAGCAACTCCCGGGCAGGGGGGTGACCCAGACCAGTCCCAGCAGCCCCCGGGTGCTTTCCCCATGCCCAGCTCCCTGCAGTGACACACACAGGCAGTGACTGGATAGAAAGGTTTAAAGGATTTTATCAAGTTTAAAAAAACAACAAAAAAAAAAGATCCAAAAAATCATTCTTTTTTTTTTTTAACACGTACATGACATAAAAAAATCTGCAATCAGGATCTTCATCCAGGGGTTACTGAGCTGATTATAACCAAAAAAACAAGGAAAAGGAAAGCAGCAGGGAAGCCTGACTCAGGCAGCAGCCAGTGGAAAAGCTCCGTGGATGTTACACGGGGAGGGGAACGAGTCTTTGGAGCTGGGCTCTGCTCCCCACCCTGCAGCAGAGTCCGGCCATCAAGTGTTTTTGTTTTGCAAGGGTAAGAAAAAAAAACCAAAAACCAAACGAAATCTACAGTATTTTGCTGGTGAGGCTTGGTTGTTTCTGTTTGGTTTTTATTCTAAGCAGAGTTTCAGCCCTGAAACTCCTTTTGGTCTGGAGGAACCTCCTGAGAGCATCTGTCAAACATCACCCAGCTGACCTGGTGGGTCCTTCCAGGGCACTTCCCATCCCTCCTCCCACCACGTCTTCTGCTCAGCAATAAACCCCTAAAGATACAAGTGGAATAATTACTCTTATATAAATATATTTATATCAAGCAGGAAAAAAATAAGGCACTTCAGGAGGGTTACAGCTCATCTAAGTCTATGACATTGTAAATCAGGAAGAAAAATGGGTTAGTTTCTGAAATGAATTAAAATTCATGTTAATACAGTAATAAAAACAATCGGATCCACTTCCCACTTCAAGGCTTTGTTTAAAAAGGCAGAGGAAAAAAAAAATAAAAGCACCCTCCAAAATCCAACAGCAAAGAAACCTGCCCCGGGGTAGCCACATCTGCCCCATGCCAGGCTCTGCCAACCAACTCCCCACCAAGGGCAGGTACTTCCAAAAGAACCACGTTGGAAGTTGCTCCCGGACTGATCCAAAAAAAAAACCAAACCAACAAACCCCAACAAAACCAACCCCAAAATAAACCCCCAGCCTTTCCCTGCCACACCACGCCCCGCAGCTCCCCAGCTGGGACCTCCAGGAGACCCTTCCCTGGATCTGCTCTGGTGCTTTGGGGCTGATAAGGGAGAGAGGAGAACACGGTGAAGGTCACGGACTGCGGCTGAAGGCTCCAGGCTGAGCCCGGGGAGCCGGGCAGAGGCTTTTCCCTGCGAGGGAGCGTGGGAAGAGGGGGGCTGGCGGGGGAGAGCGGCAGCCAAGCACTGCGGGCGAGGACACCGGGAGAATCTTTAACCAGCAGCGCGGCGCCGGAGAGGGGGAGCCACGGGAGACTCTGCCCAAACTTGCCCGTCTGGAGCCGACGGGCCGGGCGGGATCCATGGCCCTGTATGGATGCGGGTCAGGCTGAAATGAAGGGGTGCAAAAGTGGGTTGGGGAGACTCACCCCCTGCCAAGGTGCCAGTGCTCGCTTTGGGCTTTGTGAAATACAATCCTAGAATGGCCAGGGCTGGAAGGGGGCCTCTGAAGGTCATGCCCCCTTCAGGGAGCAGGGATCCCCTCAGCTAGACCAGGCTGGTCAGCTTGCCCAACCTCACCCTGAATCTCCTAGGATGGGGCCTCCACTACCTCCCTGTGGATCCTATTCCACTGTTCTACCACCCTCGAGGTAAAGAACTTGAAATGCCTGCGGGTCGCCCGCCATGCCGCGGGGTAAAGGGAGGGAGCTGAGCCAGGATGCCAAAGATGGCAGGCAGGGGAGGAAAAGGCAACAGGCCCCTGTTCTCCGTGGGGCAGCAGCTCTGCAGTCACAGCACAGCTGCTCTGCCTTGCAAAGGTTGTTTTTGGCACCTCTCCTCTTCCCCTGCTGGCTGAAGAAACACTGAGCTTGCCTGGTGGCCCCAGCACGCTGTGATTCTGCAACGGTGCTCAGAAAGGCGGGCGCTTGGCACCGGCTGCTCTGCCAGCCAGCTCCACAACCAAAAACACCCCCCCTATCCAGCCACCCTGCCCTACCTGCCCACAACCCCTTCCGTTTGGGATGAGGCAGATCCGATTCCCAGCCCGGGATGGGAGCCTGGGGAAGCAGAGGGTGGTTACACGAGGCTTGCACGGGCAAAGCCGCGTCCCTCCCACTGCCAGGAGCCGCCCGGGCCGGCGGCCACGTGGCGTGGGGTGCTGGGTGCCCTGCCCCACGGAGCATCCAGCTGGGGCCCTGGGAATATGGCACTGTGCTTCAGGAGATGGGAACACTCGCTGCTCCCCTGTCCCTATGGGGTTGGGGGGGACAAGTCTAGTTAAGGCAATTTGGAATTCACCCAGGTTTGGCATCTGCGAGCTCCTCGCCTCACCGTGGCAAAGCTGTCAGCCCGGGTTAGCTGAGAGGTCCCTGTTCCCCAGGATCCTGTCTCTGGGAGAAGCCAGAGGAGGATGCTCAGAGAAGGAGCAGAAAAACAAGCAGCAGTGGTTCTCCTCCAGCACCATCCCCCCCTTCCTCCTTTCCCCAGCTCACAGCAAGACTCGGTCTGCGTTTCCAAGTCCCTGCACTGCACTGGCACTCGAGGGGTTTGTTCCCTCTTCCAGAACCTGGAACTAGCACAGCTCAGATGTTCCTGGCCCATTGGGATGCCTCAAGTCTACGCCCTTCGCATCCCGCCGAGCAGCTGATCCAAGGGATGCAATCCCACGGGGTAGTGGTCCAGGAAATCTCTCAGGGTCACACTGGATCTCAGCTTGCTCCTCAGCCAGCCAAGCCCATCCTCCAGGCCATCATCTGCTCTGGCCGAGATTAAAAATGCACACGCGCACACACACACACACACACACACACACACAAGAAATCAGCAACAACTCCATGGCACAATCCGAAGCCATCAATCAAACCCCAAGAAGGATTTTTCAGCAAGCTGGCAGCCTCAGGCTGGGCCTGGCCTTCCAGGTATCAGCAACATCATTAAATGAGGCAAGGAGGAGGAGGAGAACAGGAGCAGGCTGGCAAAATACAATAGGGCAGGCAAAGAACTTGGGAGAGTTGGTCTTTGGGCTCACGGGTCTCCAGGAGGCTTTGGAGTCGGGTCCCAGTGAAACTACAGATCTGCAGCATGGGGGGGATATTCCTAGATTTCCAAGGATTCTATTCTACATAAGGTGACATCAACCAGCAAGAAGAACCTGGGTCAGCCAGTTCCAGTTGGCTGTTCTCTCCCCCTGCCAGTCCTGTATCTGTAGTGAGCAGCCTGGGAATTTCACAGGGTTAGTGAGAAGAAGAAATCAACCTTCTCTAAAAATTAACTCCTGAATTGTAGGAAGAAAAGGATGGGAAACAACGTAGGTTGGGTCTGATGTAAGTCAGTTCCCACACGAGATGGTTTTAGGCACACAAAGCCTCCTCCTTGGGCAGCAGGCAGGAAGGTGAAGGTAATCCCAGTATTTTCTGCTACATCAAGTCCCTGTGCAAGAATGACAGTCACCCTGCTAGAAAAGGCACCTCTTTAAACTGACTGCAGCATCAGCCAAAGCAGCTCCAAGCACCTAGGGTTCAGAGAACCCCTCCCTGCATCATCTCCCTGCTCTAGGCACTTCTGTTGTTGTTATTTTTGGTGGGTTTTTGGCTCCACTTGCTTTTTCAACCCCCTTCTCAGCATGAGTTGGAGGGAGCAGCAAAGCAGAGTTTTGCCACTGCTCAGACCTGACCACACATATGTGGGTCAGCTGGGAACAACCACCCTGCCCTGGCTTCACAGCCCTTTGTGTGCAAGCCTCCTCTGCAAAGCAGTCCAGGAGATCTGAGGAAGGTAAAGGTAGCTTTAAAAAATCAAATCATCATCATAAAAATAGGAAATCACCCCTTGCATTGCACCCAACACACCCCGCAGGCCTAGAGCCTGGAACAACACCCCACACATGGGCAGTCTGGAAATAATACTTAAGGGGGGTCAGAGGGAAAGAATTGGGCACTGTGGCCAAAAACCTGATTATCTGACAGGGGCTGCAGCAGAGAACTGACATTTACAGCCTGTTTTCTTGCAGCACTCCCAGTATTCACTGGGCAGAGCCATCGGATCACCCCTCTGCTGTTGCAATGAGAACTAGCTGGAAATGTCCTTCATCAGAAAGGCCACGCGGCCGCAGCAGGATCATCCATCTTTCCTCTGGAAAATCCCTCAGGGTGGAGGGTTTGGATGAGCTCTGCCTGGTAGCATGGAGAACCTGGAGGTTTAGCAACCATCACAACTCCCTTCCCACCCTCCAGCTAAACCCCGACGCCGCATCTTCGGGATGGGAAAAGCAGGGCACCGAGTCCTGCCAAAGGTTGAGAGGGAGGGAGAAGGGAGAGAGGCTGCTGGATTGGCTGGAACCCCTTGGCACATCTTTGGTTACGGGCTGGAAACCAACAATATCTATAGAAATGGAAGCGGTGGAAAGGGTTTGGCCACCTGATTCTTTTAAGGAGATGTTAACCCGGGAAGAGGAGGGGGAAGGAGGGAACGTGGGACCCTGGTTAATCCGACCACTCGTCCTCATCGAACTCGGAGGAGTCGTCCTCGGAGTCGCTGTACTCCACCGCGATCCGGCGCGACAGGATCGTGGCCACATCGTTGCCCACGACGTCCCTCTTCTCCTGCTCCCGCTGCTCCTCCACCTTGCGCAGCTGGAAGCCTGTTGGGAAGAAGGGAACGGGAAGGGGGGGATGACGCGATGCCGTGGGTGATCTCCCAGGCAGCCGTCCCTTTGACACAATCCTCTGAGCCAGGCAGCCTGTCCTCTGCCGGGGAGTGCTGGACACGCTGTGGGATGACACTGATGGTGAGTGACAGCCCAGACAGGCTGGGCGGGCAGGTGGATTGGGAAGGGAAGAAAGGCTGGGAGGGCTGGGGAGGTTCAGCCTGGAGAGGAGAAGGCTCTGGGGAGACCTTCTGGGGACCTGTCAGGGCTTGAAGGGGCCTGGTAGAAAGATGGGGAGGGACTTTTGAGCAGAGACAGGACAGGGGGTGATGGTCTGAACTGCAAGAGGGAGATTGAGACTGGAGAGAAGGGAGAGATTTTTGCTGCTGAGGGTGGGGAGAGCCTGGCCCAGGGTGACCACAGAGGTGGTGGCTGCCCCATCCCTGGCACCATCCCAGGGAAGGTTGAAGGGGCTCTGAGCACCCTGCTCTGGGTGCAGATGTCCCTGCTCCCTGCAGGGAGGTTGGACCAGCTGACCTTTCAAGGTACCTTCCCACCCAAACCAGGCTGTGATTCCATGGATCATTTCTGTGCTCCTCAGGTGGATGATCCCACTGGTGTTCCATCCACTCACAAACCTGGGCGTCACCAAACCCAGCCCTGCCATCTCCAAAGGTGCAGGCAGAGGCATAAAACCTTGTGAGGTTGTCCTCAGGGTGGGAAAAGAAGGAGGGACCACAAGAATCACACACCACTGCTCATGAGACAGCTCCCTGGGGCTTGTACCCAGACACTGGGAGCTTTCCAGAGGCAAAGGAAGAAGCTGGTATGGAAACAGAACCTCACCTTGACGAATAGCTGACAGCAGATCGCTCCTGGCATCGCTAACCGCAGGCAGGGATGATTTGGGCTTGGAGGTGGAGGTGTCTGAGGGCGGAGGAGGGGGTGGGGGACCATCCAGACCACTGGCAGACAGAGGCGGTGGCCCGGGAGGCGGCGGCGGTGGCGGGGGAGGTGGCACCACCCCAGTGCCCGGCTGCGGCAGCGGGGGGGGCAGCACGCTGGCATAGTCCCCCGCCGGAGGAGGTGGCGGCGGCGGAGGGGCAGCAAACTCGGGATGAGGAGGGAAAGAAGGAGGTGATGGTGGTGGGGGGGTTCCCGGGGATGGGAAGCCCATGGGAGGGGGTGGAGAGGGGGTGTTTCCCACCAGCGGCGGGGGCGGAGGTGGTGCCGGAGGGGGAGCAAAGCCCGGCCTGGCTGCTGAGGGGGAGCCGATGGGAGGAGCCGGTGGCGGGTGGCTGGGGCTAACCAGGCTGGATCGTTTGGTCCCTCCAGAACCAGAACCTCTCTGGTTGTCAGCAGGATAGCTGTAGGAAGAGGAGAGAGAGAGGGCCATTAGCTGGGGGGTCAGTTCAGACTAAGAATCTCAGTGTTAATGAGTCCTGTGTGTTTGTTGCAGTCTAAACAAAACCCCAGCTTTCTGTGGTGTTTCCGTGAGACCTCCCTTGTGGTGTTTCTTTGGCCTGCAGCACCACAACACAGGAAAGCTTCTGGAGATGGGCAGAAATGTTCTCATCCAGCCCATCTCCCAGGCTGACAGGAACATGAGCCATCTCACCTCCTCACCAGAGGCCAAGCATCATGTCTGAGCTTGGAGCAGCCTCGTGGCTCAAGAGCTCCCTGCAGCAACACGAGTCACCTCCCCTCCACGCCAAGCTCAGGCTCCCAACACACCAAAAAGGGATGTCTATGCTGGGATAAACTGGCACAAGGACTGCTGGGTGTGCCAGGAAAGCATATGCTTTGAAACCTGCTAGGAACAGATCTCTTCACCTGATCCCGTGGCTCCAGAGTGTGGCAGCCAGGTCTCATCGTGGGGAGGGAAGACATGGAAACCCAACATGCTTTGAAGGAAAAGGCTGAGTCTTGAGTGACTTATCTCCCATTGTACATGGAGGTTGTACTGGACTAGAAAAAGCTGCTGCCCAGAAGATGCTGTAAGATCTGATGTACGTGTAAAGGAAGCCCCAAACTGACATTGCCTTCCAAGGTAAAACAGAAAAATAAAGGTGCATTTGCCACAAAAACATCAGCATTTTTAAGCAGTGCACAACACTGATCTGTGACAGACTGCTGGAGATCAAACCCAGCTCCCAGGGTTCCTTAAAAACAACCACCAAAACCAAACCAGAGAGGGGAGATCTCAGTGGCTAAGCAAAGATCTGAGCTTCATCTGAAAGCTCGTTTCTGCTCTGCCCTAGAGGAAAGCACTGCAGAGCAGGGTGCTTGGTCTCTCTGACACATCACAAGAGCTTTTTCTGCAGCATTGTTGCCTTTGGATAAGCTGCAGACAAGCTAAGGCAGTCCTGACTATCAGACATTTCTTCCTGTTACTCCTGTTTTTCTGCCTTAAAAAATAAAAGCCCCCAAACCCACTCTCTGGTTTCACCCCTTGTATCTTGAGTCACTGCTGGACCATCATTCTCATTTCTAGAGGTGGCTGGAAGTTGTCATTTCATCTGATACAAAGCAGCTTCCCTGCACTGAAGTTTCTGGGAAGAAGTCAGCTGCGGTCTTCCAGTCCTTTAAATTTACTGCACTGACAGCTGCAGCACCCAGGTCATGGATTTGTCAAAGATCACAGGGTAAATGGTAACAAAAAAAGAGGCAAAAGGAGCTGCTCTTTGCAAAGCTGTATCAGGAACATAAATCTGCATGCTCTGGAAAACCCCTGCAACGGAACCAGACCAATGAGGGGCTGGAGCGTGGCCAGAGAATGGCAACAGAGCTGGGGAAGGGGCTGGAGCAGGAGTGTGGGGAGGAGCAGCTGAGGGACCTGGGCTTGTTGAGCCTGGAGAGAAGGAGGCTAAGGCTCAGACCTTCTGTCTCTCAACAAGAGGTTGGAGCCGGGGCGGGGGGGGTCGGGCTCTGCTCCCTTGGAACAAGCACCAGGACAAAAGGAAAATGGCCTCAAGTTGCCCCAGGGGAGGTTTAGGTTGGAGCTGAGGAACAATTTCTTCCCCTCCAGGGTTGTCTAGGGCTGTCCAGGGCAGGGGTGGAGTCCCCATGATTCCTGGAGGGTTTCCAAGCCCATGGAGCTGTGGTGCTGAGGAGCACATGGCAGTGGTGCCCTGGCAGTGCCAGGTTAATAGCTGGACTCAACAATCTTAAAAGGTTTCTTCCAATTCAAACAATTCTATGATAACTGTATCTAGAAAGCAAAATCAACTTGCTGTAGCTCTCACCCAAGCCCATTCTCCCCCCCAACCACTGGTGTTGATCTGACATGGTGGGATTTACTCTGCTCCCAGCCGAGGAGCATTCCGGCTCCCATCCACCTCCTAGTTCTGCTCAACTTTCTCTCAGCCCTGTCTCCTGTCAACTTTTTTTTTTTTTTTTTCACACCACCTCCCACTCCTGGGGTGCCAGAAGGGATTCCGTGGGCTCACCTCAGCTCTGCTGGGGGCGGGGGCAGGCTGTCATCTGGGAAGGCAGGAGGAGGTGGCACGAGCGGGTCGCCCTGCGGCGGCGGCGGGTAGCAGCTCCCGTCCATGCTCTCGCTGGAGCCGATGCTGCCGTTCTGATACACGGTGTTACAGGGGTACCTGAGCCAGGGTGAGATGTTGGGGTCAATGAGTGTTCAAAAGTAATGTCTAAAGTCATTTTGGTTTCCCCCTCCCATCCCCGAGCAGCAGAGCTTTTCCTGCTGGGTTATCCCAAACCGCCGCGCGGCGACCGAGAAGAGGGATCGACCTGCTGGGAATTGCAAGAGAGGTTTTCTAGCAGCTGAAGGTTTTTCCCAGCACAGTGGGACTTGCTTTGAGGTGGGACCTTATCAGCCATCAAAAGGATGGGCAAATCAAACCTTAAAGCACTATTTAAAAAGGAAAATTTAAGAAAAACCCCAAAAAAGTATCTTTTTTTTTTTCTCAAAGCAGCCTGTGTGAAGGACCATGGGCTGCTCATTAGTTTGCTCTGCATAATTCTTTGAGTAGAATTTGCCCAGATGCTCCCGTGTTTGTTCACTGCTACCTCTCAGCAGCACTGGATGAGTATCTGCAATGTGTATAGGAGTCTAGACACCTTAGTGAACAAGAAAATGAAAAAAAAATGCAGAATCCCAGCCTGGTGGGGGTTGGCAGGGAGCTCTGGGGATCAGCTGATGCCACCCCCCTGCCCCAGCAGGGGCACCCAGAGCTGCCCAGCAGTGTAGTGTCCAGGGGGGTTTGGAATCTCTCCAATGAAGGAGACTCCACAACCTCTCTAGGCTGCTTGAGACAGGTTCTGACACCCTCACACCAAAGAACTTTCCCCTCCTGCTCAGATAGAACCTCCTGTGTTCTGGTTGGTGCCCTCATCCTGTTGCTGGTTACCACTGAAACATCTGATTATATATAAGAGGATGTTTTGACCAGTTTGGATTTGAAGGACTCTCAGTCACACTGGTATCAGCAGTGACAGAAAAACAAGAGGGACTTAAAGATGCCAAAAAATCAGCTTGAGAATAGAACATCACCAAGAGCCCGAGAGTGATGTCATTAAAAGCAAATATCCAGAGCTGAAACAACTGCAGGAAGAGGCCACTCAACTTCCAAGGAGCTCATCTGGCTGGGGGTTGGTGGAACCACCTCATTCCTGGGGGCTCTGGCAAATTCAACCTCCCGAACATGCTTCCAAGAGAAAAGAGAGGAGCAGGAAAATGGGGCTGTTGTGCTGCTCGCTTCCTCTGCTAGAAACCAAACCTGTTCTCCTATTAAACTACAAGCAAGTTTTATTTTTAGCTGGCGAGTGTGATTTCAAGAGAGATTTTTCTTATATGAAAGGAAGCTGTGAGGAGCGAGCAGTGCATTGTGGGGGAACTCTGTCTGCTTCCAGCCTCGCCGGTGTCAAAAGTTAAATGAATTCCCAAGCCAGGAGAGCTCGAGAGAGATCTGGAGCTTGCAATCCTTGGATGGGGACAGCCCCCAGCTTCAAGCTGAGGGCGTGAAGAGCTGGTTTTGAAATGCACCAAAGCACAATTGCCACCGAGGTGGCTGCCGGGCTGGGGGCCCGGAGGTTGGCGGAGACGGGAAGGGCATCGCCGTGGGGTCAGCAGCCAAAGCTCTGCGCTCAGGAGATGGGCAGCAGAGAGCAGACCCGCTGGAGAAGCTGCTCCTGGCCACCTTGCTCCAATGGCGTGGCTCCCCCTGATTTCTTTAGCAAATTTCCCCATCAGCAGATGGATTTGCTTTGGAGAATCTGATTAGCGGCGCTATCGATCCGCGCGGCGGAGCTGGAGGAGCTGCAGAGCCGGGTGAACTGCATCCCAATCACCCGGCGCCCGCCCGCTCCCCCTCGCCAGGGAGCTGACAGAGAGCCCCAGACTTGCTTACCCAGCAGGGCCGTGTTTGTCCTTTGACTCGACAAATTCTTGTCCCATTTTCAGCTTCTCCCACTCTTCTTTCCGGGTTTTGATTTTCCGCGGATTCACGTTGCCTCGGTTTGGATTCTCCTTTTTCTCTTTCTGAGGGAGGAGGAATCAAAAGGAAACCTTTTGCTTTAAACTCACTGGGAACAGGGAGGGACAGACCAGACCTGTCACAGTTTCACGAAGACACCTTCTCAAAGAGCACCAGCATTTTTTGCTTTTCCATTTACTTTCCTGATTGCTGCAGCTCCAGCCATCTCCCACACAGAGAAGTTGGAGCCCAGACAGCATTAAAAAAGACAAGATGCCATCAGATTTCCCCAGTGCAGCCCAGACACGATGCCATCCTTACTCCCTGCCGTGCCCACCCCGAGGGCAGAGTGAAAAGCTCAGTTTCCCACAGCAATTCAGTTGCTGGCCTCTGGGTCAAGACTGCCAGAGTCTCACCATCGCCTGGCTGGTGCCGAGTGCTTTGGGGAGCAATATGGACACTGGAACACAAAGAGCTGGGCTTTGGCTGGCCTCACACTCTGCATTCTGAGGTGCCTGTAATCTCTGCTTTGCTGTTTTGATGGAAGAATCATAATCTATATTGATATTGAATATTCCAGCTGCTGAAAAGCCAAATCAAGTAGATTCAAATCGAATCTTTTATAGTTTCAGTTTCAGGCAACCAAACCAGGAATTCTACCTGGTGTTTTCAGCTTCAGTGGTTTTGCTGAGCCTCCCACTTGCCCCTCATTGCACATCAGGGCCTGGTTCTACACTCCTGAAAGGACATTTTTTTCCTTAATTTAGTCTTCCACAGCAGAATTTATTCCACCACTCAAGACAGCGTGGTGCTGGGGCAGTGGGATCAATGCTGCTTCAACACTGAGAAGACCCCCCCTGCATCACCAGAGGCACGGGGAAGACTCTGACACAACTTTCTCCCCTGCCAACTCCACCAGCAACATGTTGGAGGCCCACAAACGAAGCCATTCTAACTGTACAGACAGTGGCATTTGGCAAAACAGCTTAAGGGCATCTTTGTTTTCTTTTTTAACTAACAAGGATGAGAGGAAGGCAGAGCAAAACTTCACTCAATTGATCCCTAAACAATTTAAGGGAGTAAACCTGAATTCTGGGCAGCAACTTTGGAGTCCAGGCTCTATTAACACTTCCCTCCTCCTGCTCTTCCCCAGCATGTCCCTGTTGGCAGAGATCTCCCATTTCCTTACCCTGTGTTTCCGCTTCTCTTTCATAATATCCTTGGTGTCCTGAAGCATTTTCTCCTTCCAAAGGTCAAAGAAATAGGAAGGATCCGTGTAGAATTTAAGTGCCTCTTTGCCATCATCCCTAGAATGAGGAGGTGGGGAAAAAAAAATACACAAACAAGGACCAAAGTCACACATTTGAAGCCAAAAAAAACCCCACAAAGCACAACCCCAAGGGACAGTTTCAATTCTGCAGGGAGAAGGTTGATCACTCTGCTCTCAGCTCTGTCCCCCATTCCAGAATGATCCACAGCCTCCTCCATCCCAGCTCTCCCCCCACTGCCATCACTCCTGCCCTCACACACTCTCCATCCATCTCCATCCATCCATCCCTCAGCACCTTGAAGAGTTCAACTGCCCTGAACAATCACTGGGAGAGCAGCAGCTCTGTCGCTTCAACTCCCTCTTGTTTGTGTAGTATTTTTGGTGCAGGAAAAAAACCAAACCAAACCAAACCCAAACAACAAACCCAAGCACCTCCTCCAGCTCAGGAACCCTAAATCAGACCAGCAGCGTCCTTGAAACTCCTGAGTGAGCACAGCCACACACACACACTCTCCTCCTGCTTTGCAGTGCAGCCGCGTCTGGCAGAAGACAGCTGCCTCCAGCTATCTGTAATTACTTTTTACCTGTTCAAAAGATATTTATGGATGTGGGCTAAGTCTGTGTATTCTGACCCCCTTTACTCCTACTACCTAACAAGATGAAATCAAGAGCAGGAGAACCGGTTCTCCAGTCAGCGTAAGGTCACATCAGATAGCTCAGACCAGGGAAGGCCTCAGAAAGCAGCTCCTGATCTACAGGAGCCTGCTGGACCCACCTGGGTGAGTGCCATTTACAGATGTATGCTCTGCAGTTTGCTCTGCAGCTTTCTGGAAAGAAGCCACAGGGCTACAGAGAAGCACAAGGAAGAAGGAGGAAAAAAAAATGCATCATCTGCACAACACCAAGCGTGTTTATGCAGTGCTGGCCAAGCCTTGCCCCACGGCGGTCACTAAAGCAACAGCAGGCAACCAAATCCATCATTTTCTAGCTCCTCTTGTTTCTACAGCCCCAACAGCAAAGTTTCACCTAATGCAGGGATGGAGATTTCCTGCTGGATCTCAGTGTAGCAGCTCAGTTTCCCATTGGGATGTGGCTGCTTCAATAGGGATGGGAAGAGCTCCTCAGCAGGTTGGGAGGAAGAGGAGCCAGGAAGGTATGGCTGCCATACCTGTATGGTGAGAGGATGTTGAGAGGTGGAGGAGTGTTGCAGGTCCTGTAGGTTTCGAGGACAGGCACGGGGAGTGAGTCTCTGTCGAAGAGCTTCTGGTCCTGAGTAGTGGAGCTTTTGAAGGCCTTCCTGGTGTTAATGCCTTGCAAAGAGACTGTAAGAAAGAGGAGAGAGCAAGTGAAGAACAGCTTGACCCAGACCAATGACACTGGAGATCAAGTAGCAAACATCTGATTTCGGTTGGAGTTCTTGGCACGCTCAGCGCTCCTTAAGGTCGGGTTCCTTTTCCCACAGATCCCTTGGGAAACCCAGCACAGCTCGGATGGTGCTGTGCCAAGACCTGCTGCTGGACAGATGCTGCTCCCTCGAGGGTTGCCAGGGTGGTTCTCAACCCCCGTGACCAAGCCTGGGGTGGTGCAGTGCTACCCAAGCTGCTGCAAAGCAAGTTTCCACACAGAGACTGGCTACTGAGCAAATCCAGACTGGGCCAGAAACTTCTGGAGCAGCACGGAGGAGAGGACACAGTGCCTCTTAGGCCAGGAGAAGCTGTTCCAACAGCCAGGCTGGTTTGATGGCCGTGAACCAACCTCCCTGACTCAGTGAGAGCCTTTACCAGCCCCAGGCTGAGCTCCATTCCATTACCTTCTTCCTCTTTGGGATCCAGCTGAGTGACTTTGACTTGCAAGCGGTCGACTCTCTCGACCAGAACGTTCACCCGAGAGGCAAAGGTGTTGGCTTGGGTAAACAGCTCCCCAAATATGTCTTCTGCAAATTTACCTGGAATATTAGAAGTGGCCACGTTACCCTCGTGAGATCATATGCAGCCTCCCAGCTTGTTTTCTTGAAGGAAAGAGAAAGGAAAGAAAGGAGGGATCAAGCTGCTTCTCAAGCCTTGTCTGGGTTGAGTGTAACATCCAGGAGGAAAAGGCTCTGTTCCCCAAAACCTGACACTTCCAAGGGATCTTCGAGCAATAAAGAGACCATGGAAAGGTACTTTCAAGCCATTACTAAAGCAGAGGAACAAAGAGGGTTGACAACACTGTACTGGTCTGAATCTGGCTGGGGCTGTAGAGCCTTTAAGATTTCTCTGCTGTTCTGTTTATTAGACGAGCAAACACAGTTAGATTTTTATTGCTCTGGAGAATCTCAAAGGCTCCCAGTTTCCAGCAGACCTGCCTCCGGGGTAACTGGCACGTATTTACAAGCTCAAAGAGCTCTGGAACTAGAGAGCAGCTCCAGTCCTTGATCCTAAAGCCTGAGCTTTAACCACAGACGAAAGCACTGACCCTTTTGTTCCTTCAGGTGGCAGTGTCTGAAAAATTGATGCATTCACGTTTATTCCAACTCCAAACCAAAGGGGAACTTCTCCAGCGGGGATATTCTCTCTGCAACAGCTTGGATTGCCCAGTGGGCTGCTCTGACAAACATCAGCCACTGCAGTCTGGGCTGCAAACAGCGCCCAGGGGCTTGGATCAGGAGCTTACCGCACCGCTTAGGAGAGGAACAAAGAAATGTCCCCTGTCCTCCAGAGTTTCAAATCTGTGCTTGCAACACGAGGTGACCACAGGTAGACAAGAGATGGGAGAACTGGAAGAAACCCAGGAATCTGCAGAGAGTGCCACCTCTTTGTCCTGCTCTCAGGCACAACCCACGACGAGGAGCTGGATCCACCGCGCTGAGGACAGCGCCGAGTGGAACAGACTTGGCACTGGGAGCAGACACAGGCCCGTGGAGTTCCCACTGATGGGAAACATTTCCAGCCACGGCTGTTGAGTACAAGGCTGCTCCCAATAAGCAGTCTGGTTTTGAAGTGCATCGTCATATGGTCAACAGTTTGTTCTGGAATCTGTTACTCCTCAAGATCCTCTCCCGACATTCAGGAAAGGATAACCAGCTGGGAGTCTAACTTTAACACTGGGGAAAATCTGGTTGTCTGCAATGACTCACATCAGAGAGACCTTCCACGAGGCATCCCCCAAAGCCCAGCTGCACAAATACCTTCATCCCTCTCCAGTGACGTACCCGCTCCTCATCGATCCTCCCGGGAGGTTCTCCTGGTGCTGCCAAGCACAGGGAACCAGCCTGGTTAAAAATCAACCTCCTCCACCCCTCTGGTGGCAATGCCAGGCTTGAAGTGTTTGCAGAAAGCAAATGCTGGACGTTGACTTCAACCGACCTCCTCCTCCCACTCTCCTAGGCAACGTGTGCTCCACGAACAAGCTTTCCTCTTCTGAGAGGGATTTGATTTCTGGAGATCAGTAGCTCTGGCTACAGCCAGGTTTTGTGAAGGACTCACTGGTACAAAACCAGCTCTGACCACAGAGGGTGAGCATTTATCTGTGGGATAATTTGACACCTCCCAGCAACAGGTAAAAGTCATCATTTGGTTTCTGCTTTAACGAGAACTGGAAATAATTTGTGAATTTCAAAAGGAACTGCAACAAACACCAGGGGAAAAAAATGCAATCTTTGGTTTGCCTTGCCGAGGAGCACGTTTCAAGTGTAAAACAACATCTAAACAGCATTGTATATACGGGTCTTGACCCTGGATGGGCCATATTCCCATCAACACAGCAGCAGAGAGTTACCAGCCGGCACCTCGGCCCGCCCCGCGCTTCGTGTACACTGGGAGATGGGGTAAGGCAAGAGATTAATTTTTTGGTTTAGTTCCTTTGACTGCAAAAGTGCAGCTTACAATCAGAATTATCTTTGTCATGCACTGGCAGGAAGACAGACGGCATGATTTAATAGGTCTTTCCATCTTTAGCTCATAGATTCTGTAAAAATCACACAGAAAGGCACAGTCGACTTATACAAAGTGCTACCAGCTGTGATAGTAACGAAGGGTAAACTCACTGGAATATGAAAGTTTGACAAGATTTATGTTTGCATCTTTGTAAAGAGACTGTGGTGCGCCAGGCATGGCTGATTATTCACTTGACAGGGCTGTCACAGCCTACTGAACCTGCTTTACGTCCCCGTGATAGTCAATGCAGGGGGAAGGAGAGGATTTATTTTTCAGAAGAGCAGCAAAGGCAGTGAACGGAAAGGGGAGGGGGGGGCAGGATTTGGTCATTTGGGTATGAGGGTTCTGCAGCAGGTAGTCTAAATATTGCTTCATTTTCCATCCTGCTGACCCTCGGGATGCAGCTAAGAGATGGTGCTCAGCATCTCCTCCCTGCAGACAACCACTCCAGAGCCACCTCTCGGGAGTTTTCCCTCCAGATCTCTCACAGGTCAGGCTGGCACCTCCCTCCCCGCATTGCCAGCGAGGAGAGAAGGGCACCTTCCCCAGCAAGAAACTGGGCTGCACCGAGGAGGTGGAAGCAGAGAGAAGCTTTGAAGAGCTGAGCTGCTCAAAGAAGGTCTAAAGATGAAGGATCTCACCAGGGCTCTGTCACACTAACCCACTGCGTGCCTCTGGACTGGGATTAGCCTGCTCGGCAGCTCGGATTTGAGCAGCTCATCGTTTCACACGCACGAGAGGGATTTTACTCACAACCATCTTGGCTCCAGCCCCTAACAAATGAACACCGAGGGCCAGTTGAAGGGGAGCAGAGAGCCCGGGCTTGCCTGCTCAGTGACATTTCTCCAGCCCAACAGAACGTGGAGCCCGACTGGCAGCAAACACAGGCCCAGCTTTCAGCCACAGCCACGTTTTTCACCGCTGGAAAGAGACCGTGTCCAAACTTTCCCCGCCACGTTCACGCTACGGTGGAAGACAAGGGGCTTTGCAGCCACCACAGAGGAGCTAAACAATGGATTAATCTGATTATCAAAGTCTTGCTTCAAGGGCAGAGGTGGCTAATGAGAATCCAGAGCTTTTCAGCAGAGTGAGGAGTCATCCCGGAGAGACCACAATTAACTCTTTGTTCCTCACAGAGCCCACACATTTCCCCCCCTCCGGCCTTTAGCCGGCGTCGCCGTTTGAGGGAGCAACCCCAGTGCCCTTTCCACAGCATTCCAGAGGCAACTCCGGGCTCCGGCTGGGGACTGTGGGTCTCTCAACGCCACGAGCGGCGGGAGCGAAGGGGCGGCTTCCGCGCGCGCTTTTAATTACCTTTCATTAAGAGCCGACTAACGACGCGGGGCAGATCCCACCCAGCCCAGCTCCGCGGAGCGGCGCGCGCAATCAGAGGCACGTTCTCCGACGCCAGCTCCTGGCTGCTCCCATTTTCCAAGCCTGAGTTGCGCTCCATCCTTCCATCTGCAGTTTCGCTGCGGCCGCTCACACCGTACCCGCCCCCCCCCCCCCTCTTTCCCCGTTTTGCTAGGGAAAGCAGCGGGACCGGGGCTATGAAATTAGCATCGGATTTCTTTAGGAAAACATTTTTCGCATTACCCAGGGAAGGCAGATGGGGGAGAAATAGGAACACGAGAGTGGAAAGGGAGCTAAATAAAGAGCACGAGCGACTCCTGAGGGCAACGCGCAGGCTCGCCCGTGGTACTCACTCAGGCTGCCCAGCTGTCGGATGACATTTGCCAGGGTGATGTTGGTCATGCATTCCAGCTCGCTCCGAACGCTAGGCAACGTCTGACGGCACAGGTGCCTTGGCTCGATGTTCCTCGTTACTAACGGCATGGTGGACCTGCTTCAGGCACTGTTCTGAAAAAGATGAAAAACAACCCAAAAAAGAAACAGGAAAGGATTACTCAACCGCAAATTCCAGGCACACCAGAGCCATGGTGTTCGTTTTTCCTGCTCTCAAATGGCTTTATTTATAAGCCTTCTTTTCCACCACCACCACCACCCTCCCCCCTTTCCCCTCCTGCTCTCCCCCACCCTTCTAGGATGGGTTTCATCAGAAAGAAAGATCCTGCTGTTCTGGGACTTGCAGGGACAGCGAGGCCCTGCCAGCTCAGGTACACAGGCAGGGATGGAAAAGTACCCATCCTCGCCCGAGGTGCTGCTGGCACTGCCTCAGCTGTTGTCCTGCCCTTCCTCCCCTTGTTCCTGCCTTTCCTCCCCATCCTCCTGCACGGCATCTCTGGTGACTCTTACAAAACTCCTCTGAAACATTTTCAACTTGAAATCAAGAGATCTGCTTCAACTCAGGTGCTGGAGAAGGGAGATGTCTCCTTTAACCAAAACCAGAGCAGCTTCTTCCAGCACCCCAAAGCACGGGTGCCTCTCTCAGGCTCTCCTGAAACAACAGGAAGGGCTCGCAGCTGACCAGGAAACTTTTTGGTGACTGTTCCTTATCCTGCAGGCTGCACCCCTCTTCCCTTGGGAAATCCCCTGGGGCCCAGGTTTACACTGGACCATTGTTCTCCTGCTAGGGCAGTTCAGCACTGAAGGAGCTCTAACCAGGATGCAGCACTGGAGCACTCCGGGGAAGGCCGGACTGATTGTGTGACAGGCAGGACAAACTTCCAGCTCTTTCAAAAGTAAATCAAAGAAAATAAAGGAGAAAAAAAAAAAAAAACCCAACCAAACCAAAACATAAATGTCGGGAAGTTGTGCTTTGAACAGAAAACACTTTTATGTGCAGGTCAGTGCCCTGAACTGATCAAAACCTCCTTTGCCAAAAGGTTGAAGGGACAAAACAGCTCCCAGCAGCCCATCCAGCTCCAAGAGAGGAGGGAACTGGGATGGAGCAAGCAAGGAGAGTCACACACACACCTGAAATCTTCCCAGGCGAAGCAAAAGCAACTACACCCCAACTCCTTGATTAATTTAGAAGGGGAGAGAATCACTTTTCTAGGTCAGCAGAGGAAGAACCCAAGAGGAGCAGGCAGCTCCCATGTGATAGGCAGGCTGAGCTGCTGGGGCTGGGTGTAAAAATAAAGCAGGAAGCCAACAGCTCGGGGAACATGGCTTCCTGTCACCACCAGCACAAACCCAAGAACCATAAAAAATCAGCTGTTTGCTCTTGACTTTGAGCCACCCTTTTGATAGTCTCGGTGGCAGCTGGCAGCTTATCTTTGAGGTCCAGGAGTCCTTCCTGGATGCTTTTCTATCAGGGTGTTAAGAGGAAGAAGTGGGCATTATCCCTCCTAATTACCTCACGAGCCAGATTTTGAATTGCTAAATTTGACCCATTAAGGCAGAGGAGTTCAAGAGCAGCAGCTCGGGGATCTCTCCCAGACAGCAGATGCAGGTTGCCATTTTGCAACGCTCCTCCACCGGGGATTTTTTCCCTGCTCTGCTCCCCAAAACCCTCCACCTTGGAAAGGAGGAGCGAGCAAGACCTGGAAGGGTCCTCGAAATGGGAGTGAGAGCTGCATCCAAAGCACTAAAAGCAAAACCTCTCCGAGGGCTGAAGCTCTTGTTGTTCTTCCCCGTGACCAAACACTGCAGCAGCCACCTGGATATTTCAGGAACAGGGAGAACTAAGGAAAGGGCTCCGACCTTTGCTTCTAAACACCCTGTGTTTTATTGATTACAGCCCCAGCCCTCCAATCTTTTGTCAGCTCGAGTGCTTTACGCCAGACCAAACTTTCCCAGCTCCCCCCAGACTGCAGTCTGCACCAGAGTGAGCAGCTCTCACAGCATTCTGCAGGCTGCCTGCATCGAGCTGCTTGCCTGGGAAAAGTCCCCAGGGCTCGGCCGGGGAGCGCACACGGTGGGATCTGCAGAGCCAGGGTGGACACAGCCCATCCAGCTGGAAACCTTCCAGACAGCAGGATGGACAGAAGTTGGGGGGGGGGGAAACCACCAATAAGCCTGGAAGGGGGTAGAGATGGGAGTGTGTGTGGATAAAAAGAGACAAATCGCCCGAAAAATGAGAGGTGTGCCTGTGGGGACAGATGCAGGTAGAGCTGATCTCTGTGAGGGTGGGAAGAACAGGGCAGAAAATGGAGCAGTGCCTCAAATACCCACAAACAAACAAAGGCTTGGGATAGAAAAGCCTGGCCCAAGCTGCCCAGGGCAGTGCTGGACTCCCCATGATCCCTGGAGGGATTTCTGAGCTGTGGTGCTGAGGGACAGGGGTCAGTGGTGCCCTGGAAGTGCTGGGGGGAACTGCTGGACTTGGTGACTTTAAAGGTCTTTTCCAACCAAAAGGATTCTGTGGCTCTGTGCTGCTGTCTGTAGGCAGCACCCCCAAGAGTGTTTCTCTTCAAAGCACCTTCTGAAACTGAAGCCAACGAGTAGCCATGAAAGTTGCTTTTTCTTTTTGGAAAAAGAACAATGGCAGAGCCTTGGTGCAGTGGAGATTTGCACTAGTGCAAGACAGCAGAGATGAGGGCTGTGAAAAACACTCCCTTTAGAACCTGGATCACCCTGCCAGCTCCGCCTGCAGAACCCAGCTTCCCCCTCGTGATTCCTGTGACTGCCCTCATCATCCTCAGCCTTCATCATCCTTACAGAGAGCACTTCTCCTTCCCAAGGCCACGGGCACTGCTGCTCCTAAAACCAGCCAGGATCCAGCAAAGAGCTTCAAAGGAGAGATTAATGCCAGGACAGGATGGGTTGGGGACATCCACCCCCCTGCTCTGCCAGCAGCCTCTGGGACAAGAGGCGTTTGGAAGCAGAATTCCCTCTCCTCTGAGCAGAAGGAGCTTCAAGGTTTCCAATGTTTTGGTAGGGTGGAGGCAGGGAGATAGGAAATCTGGGAGCTGCAACCAGAGCCTGGTGCCAGCATCAGGGAAAAGGGCGCTGGATAAGGTCTGTTAGACCTCATTTGTCCCCAGGAGTCTTTGGAGGGTAGGTGGAGAGATAGCAGCTAATGGGCTCCTGGAAAACCTTCATGCCTCATGAGTAGGCGGGACAAAGATTAATCGTTTGGACTGGAAAAGCAGTGAGTTTGGAAAGCAGGAGTTAGGAGGGGCTGAAAAAAAATCACGTGTGGGGAAGGGCCAAGGTGTGAGAGAGGAGGAAGGGGGAGGAGGAGGAAGCAAAACACAGCACAAGGCACAGAGCTGGGGGCAGGGAAGAGAGATGGAAAATAAAACAAAGATGGGACAGCTCTAAAAAAGCTTTTGCAGGAGGCTCTTGCTTTTGTCTTTCAAGAGAGTCGTTAAGAAGCCCACTGACAGCACAGGCCATCCAGAGCTGCTCTCCTTTCAGTGGGCAGGCCATGACAGCACTGCAGTTTCCAGCCTGGTCACCAGGCATTAGTCACTGTCACGGAACCACCACAGACCATGCACTGGAAACTAAACCCCACCGTTCAGAAGAGAGTTCCATGAATCACCAGGCCAAAAATCTTTTGGGCAAAGATAAAGCTCCATCCACTCGCTCGTTGGTGTTGAAGGTGAGATCTGGTTCCAGCCTAGGGTTTGGGGTGGGTACACTGGGTTAAGAATCAGAGAATCCTTCTGGTTGGAGAAGACCTTTCAGATCATCCAGTCCAACCATCCCCCAGCACTGCCAGGGCACCACTGCCCCATGGCCCTCAGCACCACAGCTCCATGGGGGGCTT
>JAOEGS010012826.1:0-23435 GCA_025447755.1 Corythornis vintsioides | reverse complement strand
GCTCAACCAGCCCAGGTCCCTCAGCTGCTCCTCCCCACACTCCTGCTCCAGCCCCTTCCCCAGCTCCGTTGCCCTTCCCTGGCCACACTCCAGCCCCTCAACGTCCTGCTGGGAATGAGGGGCCCAAAACCAAGCCCAAGATTGCAGGTGAATATTCAAGAAGCTGCAAGAACAGCACATCACGGGCAGAGGACTTGCCCCACTCCTGCTGTAACTCGGAGATGAAACGAGTTCACAGGAAACTACCTGCAAGAAACAGCAAACTGTCTGCAACAGATTCCTAATGAATATGGGGAAAAAAAGGCATCCAAGTGAATCCCAGTGCTCCCCAAGTGATCTGCAAAGCCCAGCGAGCTGGGGGCTGAAGCCACTCCTGTGCCAAATCCACAGGCACCATGGAGGTGCAAAACACTCATCCTCACACCTCTTTCAGAACAGGAAGGGCTTTTGTTTCAGGAACAAATGAAGGGTTTTGTTTTGTCTTTTTTTTTGGTGTTACTTCTTTCCCAGTCAAACCCAAACCTTTCTACCTGCTCACAGCAAGCACCTCCTCCCAAGTCTCCAAGTCACGGCTTGATTCAGAGAAGGCTCCCGGCCTCCTTCTGATGGCAGTGACTCAAAGCCAAACCATCTGAAGAGCCCAGCAGCTCTTTTCCCCTCTCTGCCCCACCTCCAGCCCGGGCATTGCCAGAATTCCTCATCTCCCCTCTCCCGAAGGGCTGACACAGGCACAGCCCTGCCCCAGCCTGGGAACAGTTTGCTGAGCAGGACAAAAACCCCGGGAGGCGAGTTCACCGCTCCCACATTCCTGTCCAGCTCCCAGCCACAGCTGCCACCTCTCTGCCCAGACTCACCAGGCTTTTGCTGAGCATCCCAGCACAGGCCGTGGGCTCGGGCACCTCAGACCACTCCAAGGATGCAAATCCGTGGGTAGGATCCTTCTCCTCGTGGCTGCCACTGGAAAACCTCTCCCTTTCCACGTCTTGCTCAAGGTTTTAAAGCAGATCCCAACTTGGGCAATGATTCCTGTAAATAATCTTGGGGCAACGAGGCACAACTCAGGCCCATGAAGTGCTTGTGTGGGGGGAAGAGGGCAGGGACTAAAAGCAACTTGCCATTTTTGCCTTTCCCAAGCCAGCAACTTTGAGCAGAGCCCGAGGTCCGTTGGAGATAAGAGTGGTGCTCTCAGATTTGTTATCAGCAAGTCATCGACTGCTCTCCCCAGGAGCCCCTGCTGCAGCAGATCACTCAGGAATCCCAGCCCTGGATTAGCATCAGGCACAATTGGCTTGTTTCAGCCCTGCCACTCTATAAACCCCTCGCACAGAGCTGCTTCTTATTGACTCTTTTTAATAAACAGGGCTGGCACAGGAAAATTGGACAATTGTTAGGAAGGAGAAAGGAGACAGACTTTGATTGCAAGTACCCAGCAGCAACAGAGGGATGGTTTAGGATGGAGCATTTGCTTTGCAACCCGAGTTCCTTCCAGGGAAAACAGCAACTGGGAGCAAATACTCCTTAAGGAGCAGAAAACATCACTGTGCAGCAAAGAGGGGACCCAGCCTGGTGTTGTTTCTGTGGAGCAGGCAGAGGGGAGTCACCATGGCTGAGCTAGGAGGTGAGGACACACACAAAGAGCCCTCAATAAAGCCAGGCTGGAGGAGGGAAGAGCTGCCAAGGTGCTGCTCACTGGTATTTGACCAGTTAGCATAGCATTACTGGGAGTCACCTGGGTAATTCCTCACACAACCTCTTAGATGGGGGGACCATCTGCAAACAAATCTGGACCCCAGCAGTGAGCTCATCTGTCACTGTGTCTGCTGCAGCACAAAGCACCTAAAGAGGACAGAGCGAGGTTTTGGAGAAGGGGGGGGGAGGGAAATGAGGGTTGATTTTGCACCAGCATCAGGGTGACCAACCACCCCTGCCCTCAGCAGGGCTTACCAAAATCCTCTGCCACGGCCACAAACCAGCAGCACAGCCAAGGAGACCAAGCCTTGGGCTGAGAGCCTTGGAGAGCAGCCTCTCGGAGTACCCGTCGGGGGATTAGCCACACCAGCAGGTTTGGGAATGAGGGAGAAAGGAGATAATCAGATCTGAAATTCCCATCAGTATGAAATGAGACTTAACTCAGTAGCTTGCCAAGGCAGACTGACTGTTCTTTCTAATGTCTGTGACAACTCTGCTTCAAATTTCAAGCTTCTCTCAGCAGTAACTACTCCCCCATGTAGCTGTAATGGCCAGAAAGAGACTGGCTTTTATGTAACCCCAAAAGACTAGCAGAAAGGGAAGCAGCAGCCACACACAGACATGGAAAACTGGGGGGAAAAAAACCCGACAAAACACAAGCAAAAAGGAAAATAAAATCCAAAAAACCCCCCATCCAAGCCTCAGCAGAAGGCTCTGCTGAGTGCTCAGGGCTATATCCCAGCTCACAATGCAGCCAGAGAGAAGTGGGCTGCAGCAATCAGAAATGCTCCAGTTCCACGAGAGCCCCGGCAATCAGAGCTGCAGCCCAGCAACAGGGAGGGGAAATTATAGAGCAAACCACCATGTGATGCCCCAAACTGCTCCATCCCGCCAGCTGGAACGAGGATTCAGGCCCAAAAAAACCAACCCAAAAACCCACGGCACGGGCTCATCTGTCATGAAGAGCCCAGGCTGGCAGCAGCTGAAGAGGAGTCAGCAGCAAAGGGCAGCTGCAGGGATGCTGCTTTTCACAGGGGGCTGTTTCTGTCCCCAGAAAGCCATGGAAAACCAGGATAAAAACCCCACTGGATGCTTGGAAAGAACATCACCCTCCATCTCTGAGCAGCCCGGGGTTTGCTTGCACCCACCCACCACACAACCAGCTTTCCTGAAGCCACGGGGCCTTTAGGAGACCAGGGATCCATCCTGCCACTGCAGCTCCCCCCGGGTATCCATCCTCCACTGCAGCCCCTGACTGGGGAGCTGCACCAGCAGGACCCCCCAGCATCCCAGAAAGAGGCATTTCCACAGAGATATCCCAACACCAGGCACGTCAGTGCCAAGCTGCATGGAGTCCTCGAGACAACAACCAGCCTGCTCAGCTCCTGCAGCAAAAATATCCTTTTTTTCTCTCCACTATCCCCCCCCAACCACTCTTCTGGCTCTCAAAAATGCAAAAGAGGCTCCAAAAGCCATTTTCTGTGTGTGGTTTTTTTTTTTTTTCCCTTGTCTGGCTTGTGCATTATCATCATCATTTACTGCCCTCGAGGGGATTGCACAGGTGTGACTTGAAAATTTGGCTCTTCCTTTTCAACTTTTGTGATCAGCTTTGCCAGAGATGATCTTGCTGGATTAAATGCCAGGCTGCTCTCCTGGAGAGGGACTGGTTGGGAGCTGCTGGCAGGAATGGAGCTGGGGGTGGAAGGATGGGGGTGTCACTAATGGGGAACATACAGATCCTCCCTGGCTTCTGCTGGAGTGAAAATATCAGCAGCAGTTTGACCTCGATGCTGGGTTGGGGGTTGTTTTTATTCCTAAACCCCACACCGTTGGCCTAATTAATGTTTCCATTTCTTTAGCTGATAAACAAGTTAAACAAAGAGGGTCACTTGGTGTTCCTATCACTGCCTGATGAGGATACAGGCAGGAAAAAAGAAAAAAAAAAAAAAAAGCAAGCATTTAAATAAAACTCTAGAAGAGATGTGACAAGAGAAAGGCAGTTTAGCTCAATTAAAGAGAGCTGTCACAGGGATTTGATTCTCAGAATACAGAACTATTGATTAAAACAGGAATTAAAGCTCCGAAACAGAGAGGTTTCAAGGTCTTCACCGTGAGGATATACATCAGGAGAGAGGCAGGGCTCCTTCAGAGCCAGAAAAGCTCTGGCTTTGTTGCTTCCTAGGAAACAGGAGCAGCAAAGGGAGCAGAATCTGTTAAAGCCATGGATAATTTTGGCAAGGATACAAGGTCGGTGACAATACAGAGCAGTGAAGCTTCAATCAACAGGTAGCTCTGGCGTGCTCAGGTACAGGCAGAGCATCATTTGCTGGGAAGAGAACCTTCAGCTCATGGAAACCAACCATTCCAGGGCACCACTGCCCCATGGCCCTCAGCACCACAGCTTGGAAATCCCTCCAGGGGTCACAGGGACTCCACCCCTGCCCTGCAGGGGAAGAAATTGTTCCTCAGCTCCAACCTCAACCTCCCCTGGGGCAGCTTGAGGCTGGTTCCTTGGGAGCAGAGCCCAACCCCACCTGGCTGCAGCACTGCAGGGCTGGGGGGTGTCTCACCAGAGCAGAGGGGCAGGATCCCCTCCCTCCAAGTGCTGCTGGAGATGCCAAGACTCCAGTTCTCTACCAGCACTGAACTATCCCCAAAGGTCTTGCCCAGCAGAGACTCCCTTTGGGTGGCAACCACCATCCCCCTGTGCCCAAGCAGAACCACCTTCTGCAAACAGCACCACCAAAGCCAACCCCAATCCCTCCTTTCCCATCTGCTAAGGAGGAGAGGGGGGTTTCTTCCCTCTCCCTCCTCCTGCCAGGGGCAAGGCTGGTACCCAGGAGCACCCCCAAAGCTCCCAGGACACCCCAGCACGTTGCAGTGGAAAGAAGGGTGGGGTTGGGTTCTGGGCTTTTTGTTTTGGTTTTTTTTTCCCTGTTTTGGGGCTTTTTATCCCCTCAATAACTTCTTCCTGAAGTCTGAATGCATTTGAACCTTCCTTTTCAGCAGATAAACTCCTTTCTCCTTCCCAAGGAAGCTCAGGCCTCCCCTCCCTGAACACACAGCAAACTGTTTTGATTAATGAAAGAGAAGGAACAAACCAGTTCCAAGTGTTTTCTATACAGCTCAACTGCTCTTTCAGTTTCAACTCACGCCTAGATAATTATATCACAGCTCTGAGTGCCCCCACCCTTCTGCTGCACTTGGGGAATACTGGAAAGATAAGTCTTTTCTTAATTATTAAATGTAAATAGCTCATTAAATATAATCCAATTACTTTAATTGTAAGAAAAAGGAAGTAATTACAATATGTACATGTATTCTTGCCTGAATAGTTTTAATATCTTAAATGAATCTTTGCAGCATTAATATTTTAAGTTAACCTTTGACACCAGGAAAAAAAAAGACACTGACTCCCTGAGATTTTCCAGAAGGGTTCTATCTGCTGGGATTTGGCACCAAAAAAAAAAAAAACAACCCACAAGAGAATGGCCTTGAGCATTGAAATTTAAATGGTTTAGAAACAGTGGCTTAAAAGTCAAAATAATGCAAAGGGAAAAAGGAAAAAAAAAAAATGCACATGATGCCAAAAGGAGCCCTTGAAAATGCTGGTTTGGTGTCAGGAGCCAAGCAAGGTGGGTGATGCCAGGGACCACCACTTGCTGACTGCAGCCCATGGGGCTGGAAAGGCAGGAAAAGCCAGTGGCTGGTAGAAATAACCCTGATGGGAAAGGTGATGGCTGGAGATGCTCCCTCCAGGCCCCACAGGAGCCCTGCCCAGCAGCACCAAGAGCCCCCAAGTATCTGGGGGTCTCTGGGCAGTTCTCCCTGTGCTTCCAGGGTGGGAAGAAAAACCAGGGCTGAGGGAGGGGACCCCACATCTGGGATGAGGCAGTTATTCCATAGAGGTGCCAGCTGAGAATCACCCCAGACACCCTGACTGGGTGACAGAGGGGCCTGGGCCGCTGGCCACCCTTCCAGGGGAGCTGCAGGGTGCAGCCCTCTGGCTCTGCTCATGACAATCCTTGGCCTCACTTTCTCCACCAGAGCAGCCAGCAGGCCCCAGCAACCTTCCAGCAAAGCTCTGCTGTTTCAATCAGCCCCCCTGGGCTGACAGAGCAGGGTCAAGTTTCAGCTTGGCTGTGGTGACAGATGCCTGTGTAATCTCCTTGGGACAGAAAGAAAATCTTTTTTTTTTTTTTAAGTTTCCATTTTGCATGTTTTCAACCCAGCAGTGATCTCACCTTGTGTCATCTACAGCACAAAGTCCAGGCTCTGGAGCATCCAAAACTATCTGCCAGTTTGAAAGCATCACTTGAATCTTTTTGGGAGCAGGGATTAGCCCGTATTAGGGATGCAGAAGATGTGAGCCTTCTACCAAAGCTCAACCACGAGGTCTAGAATAAGCTGCTTTATGGAAACCTCTCATGTGAAGCCAGACCCTAGATGTCACCCCCTTGATCCAACACTGAATCCACAAGGGCAACCAAAAGGCTGTTTTGTCCCAGCTAATTACACACGTTGATCATTTAGGGAACCATCCAGTTACTTCCATGCTGCCCTAGACAGAAAGTAAAGGTTTTCCATTAAAAAAAAAATAAAAATCTCTGAGCCTTCCTCCAGCACAAGCTGAGCCCAGCAGCTGGGGGGATTGAAAGAACAGGATCTGGGTGTGGGCACCTGCAGATCTCACCCGGTTTGGCTGGTGGTTTGTTGGCTTGTCTTGGGGTTGGGTTGTATTTTTTTTTTGGTGTGTGTTTTGTTGGGTTGGTTTTTTTTCCCCTTTGCAGCTGCAAGGCCAAACCCAGCAGAGGGTTGTGCTGCTTCTGACAGCTCACAAAAGCAGGGTGCCTGAAAGGGAACTCTCTTCCGCTCTGGCAAACACTCAACCATGTGCTGGGCTAAGGGGTGGTCGTGGAACTTTCACCCAGCTATTCAGCCAGGGTTGCTTATTCCCCCTCCCTCCCAATTAAATCCCATTTTTTTTGCACTCCATGCATGAACCACAGCCCCAGCAGTGCAGCAGATATTGTGGCTGATAGCCTCTGCTGAATGCCACTGAAAGGCCCCCGGAGCCGCCCGAAAGCGAAGTCTCCTTCATTCTCCCAGCCACAGAAAAGAGACTTTTTGCTCCCACAGAGGCTTGAAGGAAGACTCTAAGGAGGAGGAAAAGGGCATCCAGTGAAAGAGGAAATGAGAAATTAAACCCACATTCAATCTTATTAGCAGCAATACAAGAGGTCAGCAAAGGACTGAGCAGAACTTCCCAGCGTGAGGAGGATTTGGGTGGGATGGGGCTCCCACACCCTGGGGGGGACACCAGCCCCTGGAGCTGGGAGAGCAAAAAAAACCCCAGGGTGATGGCTGGAGATTGGCCCTCCAGGCCTCACAGGAGACACTGTGCTCACCAGATGAGGATGGGATGAATATTCCCCCTCCTCTTTTTCCATCTAAACCATTTTTTCTCTCTCTCTCTCGGGATTTCCAGCCTTTTTGCAGCACCGTTGCTCATCATTCCTCTAATGATGGTAAATAAGCTCCAGTATTTTGTTGATCCTTTTTCCTTTTGCTTTACAAACAAAAAGGTCAGAGTCATTAGCCCAGTTTTAGGAGCGGGGAGAAGCTGGGGAGAGGCAGGTGGCTCTGGAACATCACCAGGAACGTCAGCAAACAAACAAGAGACCAAACCTTGAGCCCCGGGATGTCAAATTAACCCCCTCTGGGTCACCCAGCCTCCAGAGAAACCAGCCCACTGCTGCCCAGACACCAGAGGCATAAAGCAAAGAGGCTGAGAACAAGCTGAGCACAGAGCAGAGCTCTCCCTGCTGCCCTGCAGCTTCCCCCTGCACCCCAGCACCAGGCAGAAACCACTGGCAATTCCTTATCCTTGGTGGATTTTGCTCCCCTAAACTGGTCCCATCAATCTGAGCTCACGTGCAGAGCCAGCCCCCTCAGCAGCACACCCCATGTTCACATGCCAAGTGAAAAGGGGCTCCTTCTGATTCCCTTTGCTTTTTGATTGCAAGCTCAGATCTCCCTGTGGTGCCTTTGGGAGCTGCTCAACTGCAAGTTCATTCAGGTGCAGCAGGTACCTTGTGAGGAGAAGGTTCTGCAGCTGCACCAGACACTGGAGAAGCTTCATTCTTAGTGAGCTCTTCAGCAGAGCCCAAACTCATCAGCTCATGGGTGAAGGTTTGATTTAGTGCAGCAGGAAGGAGGATTTTTGTACTGGCCAGCTCTGTGTTGTCCATCCCACTGCCATGACTCCCAACGGGACTGCAGGGGAATCAGACTCCCCCAGGACACACCAGGGGGGCTCAGAGCAGCTCCTCTGAAGAGCTGGCACAGCCACAGCCCCCCAGGCAGCCCTTGAAAGCAAACTCTTCCCTGCTGCTGCTTTGCTGCCCTTCCCTCCGTCCTCTCCTAGCATCCCAGTGTCCTTCAAACCACCACTTCTCCCCAGAACAGGCCTGAGATGCTGCTCAGTCCCAGGAGATAACACAGAAGGTGTCCAAGGGCAGGTCACCACCTCCCCTGATTAATGGGAGACCAGTGGAAATTCCCAGTGCTGGTCATTTTCCTCACCCAAGCCCCCAGCAGCCTCGCCCTTGAGCTCTGCCAGTGCTCCCCACACCTCCAGCAGCACCAGATTCCTGGGATTTCAAGAATTCAGGGAGGATCTGGAGGACTCTTTCCCAGAGAAGGATGGAGAAATGAGATGAAAGCTTCGTGCTGCTCTCTGGACAAAATAACCTGAAGAGTTGATGTTTCAGTTCTTCAGGGAGAGGCTCCCCCCCTTCCCAGGCAGGAAAACACAAACCCTGCAGACCTCCAGATGGAAAAAAAACCCACCTAAATCTTATCTGAAGGCCTGAGGCTGAGTGGGTGAGCAGACCCTTTGTGGACAGGCAGCACCAGCAGCCTCCCCTCCCCCCCAGAGAAAACAGACTGGCTCTTTATTACCCAGGAGTTGCAAAACTCTCAAGGAAGTAAATGTCACCAGGGTGGTTCTGTTCTGAGCAGTCATTTTGCTTCTTACCCAGCAGCCAGTGCCACATGGCTTTTTTTAAACCCCGTGTTTATAAATACCTACCAGATTTAAATAAATATGAATCTGCAGCAACCAAGGGCCTGATCTCGGGAATATTTATCCTTGCACAGGCAGGATAAATACCCAAATACAGGGTTTTTTTCACTCCAGATCCCCTGAGAAATGAGAACGGCGCTGCAAACAGCAACACACCCTGGGAAGGGAGGGACATTTTGCTTCCTTTTCCCAGCAGAAGTGGCACTTTTCCTTTGCTCCTTTTGCCCAGTGTTATTTCAGAAGCCCCCTCCAGGAGCTGGACCAGAGCTGAGTTTGCAACTGGTGGCCCGTTCTGGTTGGTTGAACCTGCCCCAGTAGCAGCTCTGGCTTGGTACTGGTGTCCCATTCCAAACCCAACCTGATTTTCTGGCCATATTCACCCTGACAACCTGCTCTGTTCCACCACCACAAAAATAATCATCATAATAATGAAAAAAAGAGAGCACAATTGCTGCTGTAACTGGAGAGATGAGGCAATCAGAGGAGTTTTAACCCCTCCACCCACACTACACCATCATCTGCAGCTTTGTGAATGAAATCAACTTTTCCTAGCCCAGCCCTGAGGAATGAGATCCATTCGAAGCACGTGGAGAAACTGGGTTGGTAGTGATCAGAAAGGTTGTGTTCTTGGTAATGAATCACTGCTCACAGCTACCTCCTGAGCCACAGCTTCAAAATCCATCATTTCTGTTCCCTGTGGCACGTTATCCAGAGGGAAACCAGTTTTCTCCTCCTCTTAACTCCCATTAAGTCATTACTCCAAACCCCAGCAGTCAGCTCTGTAAAGACACAGGGGCCACAGCTCCAGCCTCTGCCCTTCCCAACGGGACACAGACCAAGTAAAGCAGCCAGAAACACCCCACATTCCCTTCTTTTTCATTTGCTTTTGGGGTTTCTTTTGGTTTTCCTGCAGCCTCCTCATAGATTTGCAAAACCAGAGCTTGAAAGCTGTTGAGACCAGTGAGAAACCAGAGGGGTGAGCAGCCTGCCATGGAGCAGTGGCACCAAACTGCTGGTTTTTGATGGGTCAGGGCTGTGGGATCAGGGAAATGAAACTGGGGTCTTGCTAATGTCACCCTGTGGCTGCTGGGAAAATCCTGACTAGCAGCAGACAGCTTGGAAAGGCTTTCTCTTCCCAGCTGGAAGAGTCTGCCAAGAGTCAAAGGAGGGGGGTTTAATCAGAAAAGAAAAAAAAAAAAAAAGGAATTGGGGGTATTTACTTTAATTTGTTACCAGACAGCTCAGAAAATGTCACGTTTCCTTTCAAAGGTGGTGAAAATGGGTAGTGCAGGACAAAGTCAACATCCAGCTCAGCCCTGGAATTCTACCACAATCCACACTCCCCCAGTCCAGCAAGGCTTGACCTTGTCCTTACTGAAACTGCTCCTCATCCCAAACAGAACCAAGCATTTAACCCAGCAGGAACCAATGCTTTGGAAGGCAGAAATCTTGGGTTTCACCCTCGTGGTCACCAACCCACCCAGAGACACCACTGCCAGCAGCAGCTTGACTCTTTGCCTGGTGAAATTCCCACAGTGGGCTCTGCAGGGGTTCCAAAAGGGTGGAAAACCCCAATTGCTGCCTTTCCTCACATGACCTGAGCACACAGAGGTCAGTACTTCCCCTAAAAGCACCATTCTGGCCCAGGGAAGGGCAGGGACACACGTCCCACCAGCTCATCTCTTCCATGTCCCAGGGAAGGACACACAAGTGGTCACAGAGGCCTCCAGCAATTGTGAGCCTGGCTGCAGCCACTCAAGGTGGGTTTTTTAACCCTCATGATGATATTTTCACATTTATCAGCATCTACAGTGCTGCAAGACTTTGGTTTTTAGTGGTTTCTAGGTGATTAGGTCTGTTCCTGGCATTCCACATCATGCCAGTCCCACCATCTACATAGAGGTGCCCAAACTCTGCTGTTGGTACTAGAAAAAAGAGTAATCCCTAACAGAGAACTTCTGGCAAGAAAAAAAGAAATACCCTACCATGGGAAGGTCCTTGAGGTCAAATAAGAACTGGGAGGAGCCACCATCTCTTCCTTTCTCCAAAGAACAGAAACTATTTGTATCCCAAAGGAGTAACTCCCAACACAAACCTAAATGCTGGTGAGGTACAACCCCAAGGACATTCCCTGACAACATCATCTCTGGAAGAAACACAGTCTGAGGTCACCAGCAAGTCAGTGCATTTGACTGAACTACACGACTATCCCATTACACCCTCCAAAGCCTCCTCTGAGAGCACCCAGGGATTTCATACCGGGGCAAACATCTTCCAAAGCACCCCAGAGCACCCACACAGACCCATCCCAAACGTTCTGGGTGCCCACAACTAATAGTCAAGGGGCTTCCACATACCCTGAAACTGCAGCCAGATGCAGCCAAGGGTGGACCCGCTCGTGGGGCAGGATGAGAGCCAAGAGGGAGAAGTTGCTTTCTCATGAGTGCAATCACCAGAACTTGCAGCAACACGGGCAGCCAACTGGCAGCCAGGCAGGCAGACTTTGTACACGCGTTTGCACAAGAGCTGGTGCCAAACCCAGGCTGCACAAGCTGCAGCCAGCCTGGGAAGGAAGGGACCCCCTCCGGGAGGGCCACCTCAGCCCCCTCTGCCTTAGACAGGACCCCGCAGCACCCTCCTTTCTCTCCACCTTCCCTCGCTAAGCCAGACCTCGGTAACGGCCTCGGGACAGGAGACACCGGGCAGGCCTCAGCACCCCGGGCAGGCCTGTCCCCCCCTGCACCCCAGCCCTTCCTGCCAGCCCGGCCAAGGGCGGTGAATGCAACCCCTGGGAGGGGCTGGGAAAGTGTCAGCGCAGGGGTGAAGCTATTTCCTTGTCCCTGTCCCCAGGCCGGGGCCAGAGCCGCTCCAATCCCCCCGGGCCAGGGGGCAGCGGGGCCCACAGAAGCGGAGATCACTATGTGGCAGGAAACAGCGGCCGGCTCAGCCCCACAGCTCACTATTTGGCAAGGGCCTAGCGGCCCACAGCAGCACCTCCGTCTCTCTCCCTCGGGCAAAGGCGGCCCAGGAAGGCCGGGGAATCTCCGTTCGCCCCTCTCGTACTTACCCCTCTCGGCTGCTGTGCCCTCCGGGCCCCTCGGCTCGTTAGCACCAGGGCGGGCCAGCCCGGCCGTCCGCCATTCCACAGCTCCCCCTCCCTGCCCTGACTGAGCCTCGTCCCGCCCCCTCCCAGCCGCCGGTCCGCGGCGCCATTGGCCAGCCTGTCAAAGGTGCTGCCGCGCTATTGGTCAAATCCAGCTGTCAATCAACGCCGCCCTACGCCACTTACGTAAGCAACTGGAGCAGCGGCAGAACCCCACCCAAGGCGGCCGCGCAAAGAGAGTAAATAGGAAGGAACGTACCATTAGAGGGGTTCGGAGGGGGGAGCCCCGGGCGGTTTCGGGACAGATTCCAAGGGCAAAAAGGAGAATTGCGACACCAGACACAGCCACGACACTTGGAAAACTCGTATCTCAATCTGAGAATGCCAGAACTCCAGATACTTCCGAGTGGCTTTGGAGGAAAGAGGGCTCTGTCGCTTCCTCTCCCCCCTCTCCCTGCGGAGAGCTCAGCTTTGGTGTCGCCCTTCGCCTCTATGGTCTCCCGCCCTGCGAGGAAAGTTCCACCTGGGGGAGCGGGGGTGTCACTGACGGGCGGGGCGGGGGTGCAGGAGGAAGAAGGGGTGGATGGAGGGTGGTTCCCCAGCCCCCCACTGCCTCCAGCCCCTCAATGAAAGTGGGGGGACCCTCAGCCCTCCCAGCTGCCTCCAGCTCCTGAGTGACAATGGGGGAGTCCCCAGCCCCCCATCTGCTCTCAGCCCTTGAAACAGGGCAGGGAGTCCTCAGCCCACCCCCCCCCCCACCCCGGCCCCCCATCTACCTCCAACCCTCGAATCAGGGCGAGGGGTCCCCGGTCCTCCCATCACCCTCTAAGACCCGTACCAGAGTAAAGGGTCCCCAGTACCCCCCATCCACTTCCAGCCCTTGACCAAGGGTGGGGGGACTCCCAGCTCCCCCCATCCTCCAGCCCCAAAACAAGGGTGAGGGGTCCCCAGCCACCCATCTGCCTCCAGCTGAAAATCAGGGTGAGGGGTCCCCAGCCCCACACCTGCCTCCAGCCACCTCATCAGGGTGGGTGGTCCCCAGTCCCCCATCCACTTCCAGCTCCTGAATGAGGCTGGGGGGTCTGAGGACACACATCTCCAGCCAGCAAACCACAGTGGAGGAGTCCCCAGTGCTGGGGGTGTCCCTGGATCTGAGGGTCAGGGGGCCCAGCCAGCACCCCTCCTCCCTGCCAGCCCCCCTCCTCCCTGCCCGTGAAGGCTGCTGGGAGCAGCTGGTGATACTGGTTCTGGCTCCTGTCCGGGTTTCTCCCACAGCCCAGCGAGGTGGGGAGCAGAGTCACCAAACTGGGTTACCAACCTGGGCTGGCAAGGGGTTTATGGGGTGGGGGACACACCCACGGACACAGGGGCAGATCCCTCTGAGTGACACCACCGTGAGGGCCGGGGTGATGCCAATGACCCCCTGGGAATCTGTGGGAGCAAAGGCTCCATCAGAAATGGACCAGCACGGGACACTTGGCATTTCTGCCTCTGTTCCTGGCTGCCAGATCTTTCCTCCCCTGCCGGATCTGTTTGTATCTACGGAAGGAGGGGAGCAGAGTGAAAGGCACCAGGTGCTGGCACCCATCTACACCCATTGTGTGTTGCTTGAAACCCAACCGCGGGGTGGAAATCACCAGCGCTCCCCATGGGAAGCAAACAAATTCCCCACGGGAAGCAAATAAATTCCCCACGGGAAGCAAATAAACCCCACGGCAGCTCTGCCAGGAGCTGCACAGCCAGGGAGGGCACCCCCTGGCCACTGGCATTGCCCACGGGCAGAGCTGGTGGCTCCAACTGGGAGCGGCCTCAGGGGTGTGTGCCCTGCCTGACTCATGCCCTGGGGTGCAGCCTTTGGGGTCTCTTCACAACTTGAGGTCTCCACAACTTGGGGTCTTCCCACCACCTCCATCATCATGTTCTTTGGGTCCTCCTGGGCAAGATGGGCGTGTAAATGTCTTGCAAACAGCCATTTCTCAAACGTTTCACATCACTCCCTGCCATGTGTGGCCACCTTGGGTGTGACACCTGGCACCCAGCACCCCATGTGCTGCCCCAGAACCCCCTTTTCCCCTGCTGCGGGTGGAGGGTGAGGGCTGAGGTGCTGCTGGAGGCCGCTCAGCTCCAGGTTTTCCAGGCTGCCAAGGAGCTGTTCCCTTGAAGAAGATCTTCCTTCTATCTCAAGGTGTCACAGCCTCAAGGGAACCACCTAATCTGTATCTGCACTGCAACCTTTATCTCTCCCTGGCTGTGTGAGAGGCTCTGTTTATAGCTGCCAAATAATACCTGCTAAATTGCAGGATCCAACCCCCTCCCCTCTCCACGGTACCCCCTGACACTTGTTTCTCTGCAAGAGGGATGCTCTCGCCTGCCAGGTGCCTCCCTGCATTTTCCTGGAGGTAAATGATGCTCCAGGGGAACGGGAAAGGGCAGCTGGGCTGCTCCTGCCTCCCACCTGGGCTCCAGCCACATCCAAGCCCCTGACAGACAGACCCTGGCACAACTCGCTGTCCCCTCTGGCTTCATCCCAATTCCGCTTCCCTCAGCCTGGGCTTTGCTTCTGCCAAAAACGAGGTGGGATCCAGCAGATCCAGCCTCATCCTTCCTCTGCCTGACCCAGGGATGGAGGAGCGGACATCCTCGGCTGGGAGGGAGGAGCTGGCAGCTCATCACAGCCCATGTGCCACCCCAGCCTCACACAAGGCCACTGCCACGTCCTGCCCCTGGGGATGGCAGCCAAGCAGCTCTCAGGAGTCATCCACCCCAGGATGGGGAGAATGGGGTGTCCCTTCCCCACCCGACTGCCCCTGTCCTGGCCCTGCCATCCCACCCACCCAGAGTCTCATAAAACAGCCAAGGAGCCCCTGCAGCATGGCACGAGGACAGGGCAGCTGCTGCTGCACCCCAACGCCCTGGGGGAAAGGAGCTGGAGCTGTTGGCACTGGAGCTGTCAGGATGCTCTGGAAACATGCACCAGGCTTCTCCTGCATCCCTGATTCCCATGGACCACAACTCCCTGGTGACAATTTGAGAGCGAGGGGTGTGGGGGTGCTCTGTGTGCCCCATTGTGTCCTGGGCACCCCATGTGCCCCACTGTGTCCCTGGTAGCCTGTCCATCCTATGTGCCCCACCATGTCCTGGGCACCCTCTCCGCCCTGTGTGCCCCACTGTGATCCCAGTACCCTGTGCATCCCTGGGTACCCCACGAGTCCCGTGCATTCCAGGCACCCTGAGCATCCCATCCATCCCATGTGGCCCATTGCACCCTGGGTACCCTCTGCACCCTGAGCAACCCACAGGCCCCGCAGCCCGTGTGTCCTCTGCACCCCGGGCACCCTGTGCAGCCTGTTCATAACGCCTGCCCTGCTGCATTTGGGGCACACCCATCACCGTGGGCACCCTACATGGCGGAGCACATCAAGCTGCCCCGTGCACCTTGGGGCACACAGGGTGGACAGGGTGCCCAGGGCACGGTGTGGCACACGGGCTGGGCAGGACACCCGGGATGTGCTGTGACACACTGGCCGCTCGGGACGCCGGGATGCCCAGGACACTCATGACGCCCGAGGCTCGTGGGGTGCCCGGGGTGCCCACTGCCTGCCGGGTGCCCGAGCCAGCGTGGCGACGGGCAGTTGCTGCGCCACTGACATTTACTAATCAGCTCTAACCTCAGCTGCACACCCGCTCCGTCTCGCTTGCTGTCTTGTCTCCATGGAGACTCCGCAACCTTTGCTCACTCGTTAATGGTATCTCAGCAAACGAAACTCCAACGCCACCCAGCCTTCCCCTCCCGGCCCCGGGAGAAATCCTCGCCTCTCACCTCCATCCCCATCCCCTCCCGCCAGTCGGGATAAAAGGGACGAATCCTTGTTAACGAAGGACCCGGCCACGCTGGGCCGAGCCGGGGGCAAGTTCTGACGAGGGGCACGGAGAGGAGGGAGAGCTGCCATCCTCCTCATCTCCAAAAAGAAAACCACAACAAGGCCGGGGGATTTTATCGCTGCGGCAGCGAGGACGGGCTCCGGCCACATGGGCTGTCAGCCAGCAGCCCCTTCCCAGCTCATTTCTTGAGCCACGAGGCTCGGCACAAAGCCCTCGTGCCCAAAGCCTCGTCCTCTGTCCCAAAGCCACCCTTAGCTGGCAAGCAGCACCCACCAAAGCACCCAAAAAATCCTGGGAAAGGCAGCAGTGGCTGCCAGGAGCATGTTCCGTCCCCAGTGTCCTGCTCTCGCTGATTCTGTTTTCAAATTAACATGGGAAAGATGCCCATTACCTGCTTCCAGATAATGACTATGATTAGGCAGAGCTCTGCTGCCAGCCGAGATCTGAAGGATTTCTGTGCACTCCAGCAGCGCTTGCCGGTGCAAAAACAAGAGCAATAAAGTGTAAATAAAAGACTAAAGAAAATAGCGCGGGCCATCGGCAGAAAGGGTGCTCGGAAGGAGCTCTAATGATGGGCTTTCTGCTGAGGTGTGGTGGCTTCAGCCTGGCTCCAGGCAAGGGAAAAATTGGTGAGGGGCTGCCCCGTGCCTTGCACCCCACGTTTGAACCTGGCTCAGCCTCCGCTTGCTGGAAACTGGGGGGTTTTGAAAGAAAAAAAAAAAAGTAGAAATAAAAATCCGAGATACACTTGTAAACGGCGGTGTAATGAGCGAGGATGTGCTCAGGGGACTCCCAGCCCTGCAGATGGAGCTGGGGGGGGAAGGAAAGGGATGAGATGGAGTAACCTGGTCTCCTGAGATGGCTGAACCGGCTCCCAGAGCGCTGTGTGGCTCCACAGTGCCCCATGCCATCTGCAGAGCAGGGCCCCTCAGTGCTGGGTGTCCTGGAGTATCCCAGTCCCCAGCCCAACAGAGCCCACTGGGCAGGGGACCTTGGGATGGGCAGGAGCAGCACAGGACCTGCCATGCCCATGGGGTACCAGCCAGCTCTTCCCTGAGCAAAGGGGCGCACAGAGTGCTGGGATGACCCCAGTAAGAGAAGGGAACCCCAAAACTTTGCTGTTCACAGGGACCTGGCTTAGCTGGGACCCTCCCTTTCCTCCTGCTGCCCCATAGGGATGGGGCTGGCAGAGCCCACACTGACTTGCAGGGTCCTTTGTGCCCTCACCTGCCAGCTGGCCTTGGAGCACCCTGGCTCAGCCCAGCCTCCCTCCCCTGCATCCCTGAGGATGCTCAGGGACACGTCACCCCACAGCACATCATCGACCCACTGAGCCACTCATCTTCCCCAGTAGCCCAAGCTTGAGTGGCCCCCCCGATCCAGAGCCAGGCAGAGCTGAGCTGGCAGCAGCATCACTCACCGCCTGCCACGCAGTGGCTGCAGGAGGAGGGTGAAGGTGGCAGACACAGGGGAGGAAGGGCAGCTGACACTATGGCAGGGAGAGACGTACCCACTGGAGCCCCAGCGCTGCCTGGATACTGGTCTTGGCTCCTCCCAGGGCTCTGTACGTGAAGGGATGCAGGAAAGGGGACCACAGCTAAGTCTGTCCCTCTCCTCTGGAGCTACTGGGGTGTCTCTGGGGGCACTTGCCCTTGTCCTGATGCCAGGGGAGGCACAAACCCCCTGCCCACGCTCCTGCTCTCAACAAACTTGCCAAGATCCCTCCCGACGTGGCCAGTGGAGATGGAAAACCACAGCCACGAGCTCGCCCTGGCTGGCAGCCTTTGAGGTGGTTCTTGCTGTCCCCAGGGACTAGCATCACTCCCAGTTTGCCCGGCACCAAACCATTGGGCTGGTCCCCCCAGGGCTGGGTTGCCACCACACCAGTTGAGTGTGATGGTCCCCACACTCCCAAGGGAGGCTGGAAGAGGAGCCAGCCACTGAAGTGGGATTGCCTCCACAGTCTGCTCCCAGATGTGGCTGGCAGACTCCCTGGGGCCTCATGCCACCCCACTGAGCTCCTGCTGACCATGGCACAGGGCAGCCCCCCTGGACCCCCATCCCAGGCAGGGGCAGCAGTAGCCCCTGTGCCCATTGGAGCTGTCCCAGGCAGGCTGGGCAAAGGCAGGGAGCTAATCTCTGCTCCGATTAGGCAGAGTTCCCAGCAAAGGAGGTTTCTTTCCCTTTTTTTTTCCCTCCCACCCCCCCTCAGTGATAACAAATAATAATATAATCCTCTTAATCCCTCCCCGAGGAGCCGGCACACACACCCGGCCGGGAAGCACCGCGCTTCTGCCGCCGCTGATAACCGGCACCACCGGGGCCCTTGGAAAAACAAACACTTCTGCTCATGCTTCGCCCCCCAAAATGCCATGTGCTGCCCCTTGGCACCCCCAAACCCACCCCATTCGGTCCTGGGAGGGAGACCCAGCATCACTCCCAGCTTCTTCCCGCAGGGCAAGGCCACAGTGGCCCCACAAAACACCCCAGCCCAGGGTGGGAGGGGGGTGTGGGCAGTTGGCACCCTCCCCATCCAGCACCCTCAGCCCCAAGGGTTCTGCTCCATCAGGCTCCTGCTCCCTGTGCAGCAGGGACATGGCAAAGCCCACGGAGGCTGAGCCCCATGGGTGCCCTGCCCTCAGCCCCTTCTAGACCCCAGGGGGCTAAGGAGGGCATCCCCTGGGTGCCCCCAACCCAGGAGGGTCCAGAGTCCCCCCCCCCCAACACAGCCCATTTTTGCCCAACGCTTTGATTTAGGCAGGTTGGTGGAGAAAACATCACCCCTCGCCCAAAGCGGGGCCCCACTGGCACCCATCCCGCACCCCCCACTCTGTCGCCGGGTGCCAGGAAGGATCCACAAGCGTCCAGCTGCCAAACTCCACCCCCCCTTCCCTTCGTGGGGAGCCCAGCCTGCCCTCTCCCCCTCCCCGGTGCCAGCTCCCCCCCCCCCCCGCACCATCCTCAGCCAGCAAATATTAATAACAACCCCTGCAACAGCCTTTGCTTTTATTCCCTGGCTTTCCTGGCCCCCGCTCTGCTGATCTCAGCTCCTCCGGCTCCAAAACGCCTTTTAAAATTACTGGAGAGTGGAGACCTCTGCAAACGCCCTGCCCCCGGCTGCCCCTACTCCCCCCTCCCAGCACCCACACCGCCTGTGGCAGCACCCATGTGCCGAGCAGGGACGTGGGTGCCACTCGCCTCACCCCCCCCCCCACCCCTCCCCACACACCAACTCCCAGTTATTTAAAAGGCGCCAGGCTGGGCTTGATTAAACCCGAGGAAAAAGCCAGAGCCAGGGCAGAGAGGGGGGATGAGATGGCTCGGGGGAATGTTAATGGACTCCAGAGCTTTCTGGGCTGAATCCAGCCCGGGGTGGCTGGGGACGGGCAGACGCAGCCCCGCGGCGGGTGCGCCGGGGCTCAGCTGGACCCCGGAGAGCACTGGGAGCCTGAGCGGAAAGAGGATGGAACAGGAGTAGGGGTTGGGTGGGTGCGGGGAGGGGGGAGAATGGGACATGGTGGAGTGGAAATATCTTCCAAGGGCCTGGCCCTTCCTCTGGGAAAAGCAGGGGTGGTCTGGTGCTTCCAGCTGGGCTCCGCGCCGCCTCCGCTGCCGGCACAAGAGGCTGGTCCCGTGGAGGGGACGTGGCCACAGCACGGGATGGACATGGGGGGGGGAAGCATCACTCGGCACCCCCCGTCCCCTCCCTGCTGGACAAGGAGTTGGAGTGGGAACAAGGACAGCTCCGGGTGACACCAGCCACGGGGGGAAGGTTCCAGAGGCTGTTTGCTGGGGGGATGCTGAAGGGTTGGGGTGGCAGCAAGGGTGTTGGCACCGGCGCTGGTGTTGGAGTCAGTATGGAGGCAAACACGCTGGCACTGGGATAGAGGTGCCAGCATTGGGGCAGGGGTGCTGGCATTGGGGTAAGGGCACTGGCAGCCCCCCAGCATGAAGTGCTCCCCACCCCGGGCTGCCAGATGCACTGGATTGCAGGTCTGACGTGGGAAATCGCCTCCCTCCCTCGTTAGCTTGTGATTAGCATGTCAAGTGGATGAAGTTGGTGGGTATAAAGGATGCGAGCTAAGAATAATGGCTTCAATTTTCTTCCCAGCACAGCCATTAATTTGAAGGAGAAGGGGGTGTCTGAACCTCTCGGGCAGCTCCGCTGGCCCCGGTCCCACGGTGCAAACCAGGTCCCACGGTGCAAACCTGCTGCCCCCCCTTTCCCTCCCAAGGCTGGGTGACACGTCCCTTGCTCCACTCTGGGTCTGGGGTGAGCCTGGCACGGCCATCCCCGTTTCCAAAGGGATGCAAGAAATGGTGGCAAAGCCGTTTTCCTCCAGCACACGCTGGATCCCGGTGGTGACACAACGAGCCCCATTACAGCCACACACGGACAAAGCTCTGGCTCCCCGGGGTCTGCTCTGAAACCTTCTGCCAGTGCCAAGGCTGCAGAGCATCCCTCATCCCACCATCCTGCAGCATCCTCAGGCTTCCAGCACCCATTGCCTGCTCCAGCTTCGTTAGCAGAGAGAGAGAGAGGCCAGAAACCTCCTCCCAGCAGAGCTGCTTAATTAAAATAATCATTTCCAGCCTGCGGAGGTGGCTTGGCCAAGCAGGTAGAGCCAGGAGCTGGGGGACCAGGTTTTCCTCACCCCATGGCACCGCAAACCATCTCTGGAAACCTTCACCAACCACACTCTGCACAAAACCAGTAACAACCCAATCATCTCCCCATCAAATCTGGAAGCCTTTTCTCTTCTCCCCCCTCCTCTAAACAGTTTCTGGTGGCAAAACCCAGGTGAGAGGCAGGCACGGTGGTGGTGGCAGTGGTGCTGCTGATGAACTGGGCTGATAGACACCCCCCCCATCACCCCCCCAAAAAGCAATCAGCCCAATCACGAGGCTTTTCAGCCTCTGAATTGGCACTCGCTGCTTGATGGAGTTAATTGAGCCTTCTAAAAAAGTATATAGATTAAAAAATAAAGAAAATAAAACCTCAAGCTGTGCTCCCAGTAGCTGCCCGTGCCCAGCAAGGCCACAGCTGTGCCAGGCGATGCCTGCCAGCAGGGTTTACCTCTTGGTGGGGGTTTGTCTCCTGGTGCCACCATCTTGTGCTCATTTGCACCCAACTTACCCAGGTGTTAATCAGGCCACGAGGGATTCTGGCCTCCTTGGGTGCTAGTCTGAAGGGAAACAGGAAAAATGGGTGGAAAAGAGCAAGTCTGCTGCTCATGGAGAAGGAGTGTGTTCGTGCCAAGGTGCCAATGGTCACACACCCCCCAAAAAACCCCAGGAGTAGCTGAGTGGAAGCTGGCCAGGTGGTCCAGCACCTGCAGGGTGAGTGCAGGATGTGGGCACAGCCATGGCATGGGCAGGGATGGCTGGACACCCCACCATCCTGCACCCCCACATCCCTACTTGTCTGGCATACCACTGAGCAGCATCACCATCAGGGATGTTTGGTGCCCACCCAAGCATTGGGGTGGCCCCCCAAGGGTCCCTTTTCACCCTGGCCACAGTGAGGACACTGGGTGCTCCAACCTCCATCCCCTCCCAACCAGTAGCCTGCCAGTTCTGATGGGCAGGGAGTGTTGCCTGGGACCCCCCCCCTAGCTGTGCCAGGCGTGAGCAGCATCCCCCCAGCCAGCACCTTGTGGGGTTCCTACAACAGCTCAGCCTGGGTGAGGCCACCAGGTGTCCAGCATGGACCAGCGCACAGGAAAGAGATGGAGTTCCCTGGGCATCAAACCACCCATGAGACCCCAGGGCAGGGTCCCTCACGCCAGCAGAGCCCCCCCAGCTCTCACCCATCACCTCCACTTACCCTGCTTGATACAGGTGGGGCTGAGAGGAGCAACATCATCCCTCCTAGTCTGGCCACTGCAGAGATGCAGCTGCACTGAGGGATTTGTCCCCAACAGGGACACTAAGGTATGGGGAGTGGTCCATGAACTCCCTCTCAACACCCAAACCCCCATCGGCAACCTCAGGAGCAAGATGCAGGGCCCTGAGGCTGGGTGGAGTGGAAATAAAGTCCCCTCCCAATGCCCAACCACCTTCACCTGGGGCACAGGGACTGGGAACCGCCTCCTTCACACCGCCCCCCCCCAGCACCTGGTGGGGGAAGGGTGGGTGTGTCTGTCTGTCTGTCTGTCAACCTCTCAGGAGCCCAGCTGGGTGCTCAGGGTGCCCCTCACCCCCTCTGAGGGGGCAGAGCTTCATTCAACTGGACCCCCTTGGTGCCACCCCGCTGGGTATCCCAGCAGTGGGGACCCAGGGATGTGCGGGGGGGGGGCTTTATTGGTACCCCATCCCCCAAGAAGGGTGTTCCCCAGCATCCCCCCCCCCCCTCCCCACTTCACACACAACACCGACATCTTCCCAGGCTGCGGCAGCAGCTCTGCCAACCCCGCCTCCCCCCCCCCCCTCCCCCCCCACCCCTCCCGACTCCTCCTCCCCCACCACCCCCCCCCTCCCCCCCCCCCCCCCCCCCCCCCCGCCCCCCCCCCCCCCCGCCCCCCCCCCGTCGGTATGCCCCGGGTGTTCTTCTCCATGGCGCCCTCCTGCCGCCCCCCCCCGGCCCCCCCCAGCGCTGTACGAGCCCCGAGCTGCAGCAGCCCTGACCCCGCCGGGATCACTGACCTCTCCCACCCACAGGTAGCTGGTGTGTGGTGTGTCTGTGTCCCCCACCCCCCAGCCCTGCCAACCTCCCCCTCTCCCAGCTTCTCCTCTCCCGGAGGATGCTGCAGCTTCCCAGGCCCGTCAATTGGGGAATGAATTTATCTGGATTTAGGGTTTTTCCTTGGTTTTCGTTGGGTTTTTTTTTTATGGCTGATTTTCCTCCTTTTCGCTCCGTCCGGCGCCGTCGAGCTGCTCGCGGTGCTGCCTGTCCCCCACCCCCAGCCTCGGGGGGCGACCCAGGGTGCCCTGATGGGTGCCAGGGAACGGTGGGCACCCATCCTGCCCGGCGAAGCCAAGCCCATTCCTGCACCCAGGAGGTGATCGGGGGGTGGCAGCAGGTCCCCCAGGGTGCTCCGGGTGCCACCTTGGTGATGTCCCCCGGGACCCCCACCCCTTTTCCTCCATCAAGCTGCCTTCAGCCCTGTGTGTCGCTGTGTGTGTCACCCCCCCCAACTCTGGGCGCGACCCAGGGTGCCCCCATGGGTGCCAGGCAGGGGGTGGGCACCCACCCTGCTCGCTGAGACACTCACAGACCCGAACTCAGGGTGATGGGGGAGGGCAGCGGGGGTGCTCCAGGTGCCACCCTGGTGATGCCACTCCCCCCCCCTACAACATGACCCCCACCCTGGGGGGGGGGAGCAGCAGCAGGACACTCCCGTCCCCCACCTCCCAGTGCCAAACTGCACCCCGATTTGCACCAAGATTCACCTTTCTCGCTGCAATTCCCACCCTGGGCTGGATCCTGGCACCGCCCCCCACCCCAAATCCAGGGTGTGCTGTGGGGGGAGGGGGGGTCTCAGCCTCCTTCCAGCCCCCCCAGGCCGTGCCCCCCCCCCAAGAGAAGCAAGAAAGCGGCGCTCAATAGATAGGGGTTGGTTTTAATATAAAAAAAGTGCCTATGAAAAATTCCTTCCTAATGACACGAAAAGACCCTTGGAGGGGGGGGGCCGGGGGGCTCACCTGTGGGGGGGGTCGCTCACCCTCTTTGGG
>JAOEGS010012824.1:7153-27974 GCA_025447755.1 Corythornis vintsioides | reverse complement strand
ATCTCCTTTAAAAGGAACTGAGTCCCTTCATGGGTTCTTAAAAGTCAGTAGAAAAAACAACGTTTGATGTCATTTGAGAGCAGCAGCAGTGGTAGTTTGGTTTACAGATGATAAAGACATTGTCATATGCTCTGTAGTCCCACTTACAAGAGTGTTAACATTAAAAGGCAGTTCTAAGCCAAGTGAAAAATAGCCTGAGTGACTAAATACAGCACTGTGTGGATTAGATGGGACACCTCAGATCAAGGGTCTTTCCCTGCACCAGGGACCTGCCATCTTTTGTGCTGAAGAGATAGGAGAAGATTAAAAATAAAGGAGTGGAGCAAACAGACCTAGAGGAAACACAACATTTCATCATCTCCAGTGATGAATAAATAAGGAATAAAGCTTAAGACAAGCAGGCTGGCACAGTGTCACAGCAACAGCATATAGGAAGGGGATGGAAGGGCCTTTGTTGAATGTTTATTGGGTTGGGTTTGGGTTTTTTTTATGAATAAAAAGAGACCTTTGACCATTCCTTTTAAAAATTAATACCAATGTAGCCAAAACAAAGCATTCAGATGGTGGTTTTGTTTCTGCCTACATTCTCTGAATTTTAAGGGTAGGATATTTAATAGGATCACAAGCAAGGAAATTGTTGTAGATGTAAGAGATTCAGGACATTATTAAGGAATAAAAAGGAGAGATGGAGAAAACAAAGATAAAATGAGTGAATGTCTTGCCAGGTGCTGGTAGATTTACAGGCAGTAGATAAAAGAAGAAATGGAAAGTTTCCTATAATAGGACAGTGGCCTGAAGACTTAGAACTTGTCATGAAGGAATAGAGATCACCATTACTTGTTACATGGTTCTTTCTTCTCATAATTGGTGTCATTTTTTTTGTGTTTTTTTCTACTCTTTTGACACTGATCTGAGAAACAGCAGTGGTCTTACACACCTAATTCAAATCATTTCCTAATAATCCATCATCAAATAAGTTTTCATTTGTGATGACATTTCTTCTGTTTTATTCTAGATGCAAAGAGTTTGGCTGAAATGCTTATGAGGTAAGAAGAGATTTAACATTTTTCAGTTGAAAAATGTCTTTCAACTATTATATCATATATACAAGAAGGAAACCTTCTATTCCTAAATCCTTTTTTAAAAACACTTGACTGTTAAGAACTAGAACATACTGCCAGTTAGAAATGGGGGAAAAAAGACATTTGTGGACAGCATCTGTAATGGAATACCATAGTAAAAAAACTGAGGACTCTTGTCTTAGTAAATTAAATTATAGATGCTATGTAGGTCCATTTGGAAAATTTTCCTATTAAAAAAAATATTTCTTAATATGTACCGAAGTAATTTCTCTTTGGGGATCATAACATTGAAGGCAGTGAGTGTCTGGATGCAAATATATTTAACCTTTACAGTTGCATTTATGTAATTCACTATTGCTAGCTGCATATACCCGCAGGTATAGAAGAATAAGTTAATCCACTTATTATGTTGCAGTTCTGTTCCACAAGCTTAGCATCCAGAAATCTGATTCAGTCACAGAATTGCAATAGAATGAGTACCCTGGTACCACAATTCTTTCAAAGATGGAAATTTCATATCTTCAGTGTTTATTGTTTTGTCTGGGGAGAATATTGAACTTTAAAAGTGCTGCATATATTTGAAAGTGCAATTGCCAAGGGATTATTTTGAAGTTCAAATGTGTTTTGGTTTGTTAGAAAATATTTTTTATTTTTAAGCAACAAATGTGAGAATGTTGTAGATATTTTTCCAAATGAACTGTATGATAAAATTCCTTCCCTGTGGTAAACTTAATCTTCTACTGTAAGAACTTAGCAAAGACATGGTGGCAGATGGTTTTAGTAGAAACTCACCTCTGCTCCATCAGGCTGCAGATACAGCTGAATAGTCCCACTGATGTTAACAAGACAAGAACTTTTGCCCTTCCTACCTGATGCATTCAGAGAGCAGTCAGGTCCCTTCCCACCTTTAATTCAGAGGTGGATTGCTCAGTAATTCATCTGTTTCTTTTTACTTTTCCTTTGACCAGCATTAATACATGATCATCAAGTCAATCTCTCCTATTTCATTTATTAACAAATAATCTGGCTTCTATTAAGTAGCCCTAGTTGATATTTCTCTTCTAAAGTGTGAACAAAGGCAAATGACTATTAAACAGGACAAAGCAGGGGATATAGCCTACATTTGCAGACAGAACTTGGAGCTCTCAAAGTGATGCTTTCAAAGTGGATTTGGAGCTCTCAAAGTGATGCTGTTTTGGGGAACCTGTTTTCTACAGGCTGAATGCTTTCTCATTTGTGAGCAATCTGTGGAATACCTCCAACTGGAAACTGAGCTACCCACTATCACTAGATGTTCCTAAAATTCAGGATGTTAATATCAAAGGATAAGCCATCTCCAAAGCAATAGTCACATGTTGTAAAGCTTCTGGTATTCTACATTCTTTAGATTTTGCCAAAACCTGCTGTAATGCAAATGTCAATAAGGAGGGTATGCCAGGAGTTGTGCCTTACTGGACAGAGAGCAGAAAAGGTGGTTCCCTGCTTGGTAGGAAAGTGTGAGAGATGAAGAGGGATTTTTATGAGCATGTGTAAAGAGGATTAAGAATGGAATCTTTCAAAATTTATGTGCTTAATAAGACACTGTGACCACTATTCTCCACTGATCATATATGGATAAAAGTCTGGCAGCCCTGAGGTAGCTCCCCTCATATTTTGCTTTCATGATTAAATGAAACACCAATTATAGGCTGTTTGAAAGCATTTCAGCTACCCATCTGAACATGATGGCAACAGCATCCCTAAGCACCCAGGTACAGACAGGCATTCAAATTTGAGATGCACAGACAGTGTTAATACTGTGGAAATTCAAAATGTGGGATCAGCTGGAGAGCTATGCCTGTGTGCCTCACAGATCTCACTCTGGAGTCAAGCAGAATCACTGACCATGTGACAAGGAAATTCCTCCTCAAGAGGACTGTGGGAGAAAGTCCAAACCTGCAGTAGTAGATATTGCTCACATGAAGACAGCAGAAATTTAAGGCAAATTGTCTAGAGATGTGGGCTCATCACACAGGCATTAATCTCCCGTGTAGATGCCTGCACTCAGGAGGAATTGAATTTATCATCAAGCAGATTAATAGTCCTCTGCTGATTCCATTAACAACAATAATTCATTGTCAAAGGAGAATTAAACCAAATGATCTACAGCTGTTTGACACTAGAAAATGAGCTCCACTTGGCTTTTAAAGATCTCCGAAGTGTGAAGACTTGGATCTCACAACTGGGTGATTTGTCTTAACTTTCCTCAGCCTCTCTGCATAAAGATGTATTTTGAATTATTTCCTCTGCTCCAAAGAGTAATTAAGTCTAGAATGGCAAAAAGTTCCTGGGTTTTTAGTGCAGTCTGAAGGTTTCTTGTTGCAAACTCTGTACTAAAAGTGATTGTAGCACTCAGTTTTACCATCCATTTTCATTTGCTTTTGGTAGACAGCTCATTTAAGAAGTCATTTTCTGGTACACAAACTTCAGAATGAAATTGTTCAATTTGCATGATGATAGAACAATTGGTTTATGTTCTTTTTTAGACTATCACATCAGTCAATTAGAAATAATCCATGAATGTAAACAAGATTTGCAGTTTTAGTCTTGGGACATCAGCGGGACTAAAACCTTTATTTATTTCATGTAATTTATTTATGGAATCCCTACTTATTAATTTGTTTTTGAATTCATCCATTCTAGTGATATTTGGAATGTATCTAATGAAAAATAATGAAAAAGTAAAAAGTAATCAGTGATTACTTAAGCCCTTATTTTCCTACCAGCTTGTTTGATCAGCTGTGTGTTTCTTTACTCATATTCGTGAGGAATGAAAGAAGAGATCCATCTTGCAAAGTGTTTCTACTAATTTCATTATATGAAAACATTTGAAGAATACTATATTAAATTTTCAGGAGATTCCTGCTGATATAGAATAGACCAAATCCTTCAACATTGTGCATTCATCTTGGTGTTTGTCATGTACAGTAAATTAGTACCATGAATTGTTCTAAAGATAGGAAAATAAGATGTGTGGGTATTTATGCTGATTGTGGTTATGTTACTTCTTGTTCAAGCTGGACAGATTTAAAATGAGCAGGTTTGCAAATAGTTTTCATTTAGGCTGAATGTTAATGTGTTCACTTCTCTTGTTTTTAGCAAGAACACCAGGACATCAGATACACTTAATAAGCAGCAGCAAACACTGAGGATGCACATAGACATTCCCAGAGCACAGCTTCTGATTGAGGAAAGGGACACGATGGAGACCATTGGTAAACTCTTGTTGGGCTTGTTTCCACAGCTTAATTCAACAGGCATTTTAGGTGGAGTTCCTCTCCCCACACCTCATCCCCACTGCACACTTCATGAAAAAAAGAGCTGCAAAGTAATTTGACATGTTTGAATACAGAACTTTTTTTTCTTCTTCCTTTTGAATCATTTTCCACTTTAAGTAATCTCAGTACAGTATTTAAAATAATGCAGGACATTAGGAAAATGAAACTGGCAGAAAGAGCCACTTGAAGAAAATGTAAATGAAGACTGGCAGTTTTCTGATTTTAATTTCTCTTTTGGCTTTGACTAGGCAGTTGAATCACTGGCATTACTTAAGAAGAAAATTAAATTCTGTAACTATGTCAGTATTTGAAGCTTGCAACAGCCAACTTCTAAAACATGTTGCATATTGTACCCACCTGTTCATAACAAATGATATCCATCATTTTATCAGTTATTCGGCTTTTGTGTATCTATGCAAAATTCCAATATAAACTGTTTTACACAACAGAAAACAGGATTTCTCATGTGACTGGCACGTAGCTGAGCAGTCATAAAACCTAGATTTGTTTGGTGGTGTGGTTAGTTTTTCTTTTAATAGTATAAATACAAGATGTCTGAAATCTTAAAAGAATGAAAAGACAAGCTGGTCTCATGACTGTATAGGAACACACCGTGGCAAGACAAGACCCTCCAGAATGACTGATTTTGTTAGACTTCTGACTTTTCTGGATCAAAATCTGTGTATCAGAAGGCTGTGATGAGTGAGAACATAACAGCATCCCAGTGATGATGCAGCCAGCAAGGAAAGCTCCTCGAGCTGGGAGCAACATCTCTGCATCTGCTATCCATGACTGTGCTGGGGAGGGACAAGCTGATCTAGAGCACACCCTGACACCCCTGCTGCCAGTCTGGCAGGCAAGGTGGCCTCAGGGGACATTTCACAGTTGATGATGCAGATTTGAAAAGGAGACATATTCTTCCCCTGAAATACAGACTTTAAAAAATAATCCCCATTTAAACTTCCCAAAGTTTGTCTCTGTGACACAGTCTTTTGTGCCAGGCTTCATCCTGAAGGCAGCTTTTACTTCTGAGTTGCAGTTGCTGTGCTATAGCTGTCTCTAGTGGAAACATCACTGGTATCCTGACTACAGCAGTGCAGTCAGTGCCTTGGTAAGAGCCAGGTCTCACACAGCGTTCAGAGTGAGCTGTCACTTTGGCAGTCTTTGACATAGTTTACTGCCAAGAGGCTTTATTCCCAACCTGAAACAGAGCTCATCTTTTGCCAGAGACAGATTAATTTGATTTTATAATACTCATGCTATTTATGGCCTTCTTTGGGTAAAAAATGCTAGTTATGTTACTGCTCAGGACTACTCGCCCTAATGGTGTCTTGTCAAGTTCAACAGGAAAACAGCACAAAAAACAGGAATACTTAGAAGAAGAAGCAGATGAACCTCTGCTCAATAGAAAATGCACAGAAGCATTTACTTACGCCAGTATGCTTAAAAATCCATTACAAAACTATATAGCACAGCATAACAGGAACTTCTTCTGGCTTTTATTTCTATTACGAATGGATAAATAGACTGTAAAGAAGGCAAAAGAAAGTTTGATAGCATGCAAATAGTTGTGCTGCAAGCACAAAGTCAGGGGAAGATTTTTTGATTATTTATCCTACCCCGAAAGGAAGCACTAGGCAGTCAAGCCATACATCAGCACAGGTCAGTGCTCTCCTTTTCCCTCCAGCCCTTCCCGACGTCAGGCTTCAGCTCACGCCTTGTTCTGCAGCTGGAGGAAAGCCCACAGGCAGCTGGACCATGTTGAGAGGAGCTTGGACAACTCACAAAGTTCCCCAAAGTTTCTTTTTCAAGCCTGCAGTAGTGATGTTTGTTGCAGAGAGAGCTGCAGGACTCAGCCCTTAGCTTCCCAAACAGCAGAGCACTGGACTGAAGGATGCTTAGCTGCCCTGCAGGCATAATGCCATTGTCTTCACCATGGTGCTCACCTGCTTAAACATATGCAGCTCCCTAAGAACAATCTAATTGTGTTAACAAAAATAAATGTAATATGTTGTTGAAAAGGTCAGCTGAGCTCTCTGGAAATGAAGGGGAAGAGGGCAGTGTTCAAAAGATGGGAAAGAAGGAATTAGAGCCAAAAATAATTACACATAAATCAGCTTTTTGGAAGGATGTTTAATAGTCTGAGTTGCACATCTCTAAGGTTAAATCACAAAGAGAGACATGAATATTACACTTACTTTTTAGTTTTGTATGAACTTTGAGGTTAATCCCAGAGGCTCCCAAGCTGTGGTACACATTTCAAAGCTGTCCAGTCCTACAGAGAGGAGGGAACTGCCACTGTCAGTGTTGGCACCCAGCTGAAAATAAGTGTAAGGACTTGCTGATATGAAGGCATCCCAACGTTTGTAACTCAGAGTCTGTTTTATTTGTTTGCTTGTTTGTTTTTTATTTACAGATGACAGATCAACAGTTCTGCTCACTGATGCTGACTTTGGAGAGACATCTAAGCAGAAGTCACTGACTGTTACCCACACAGTGCATTACCAGTCTGTGTCACAAGCCACGGGACCGCTGGTGGATGTGTCTGATGCCCGGCCAGGAACAAGTAAGAGATAAGAGAATATGTTACCTGGAGACAAGAAAGCTGTAAGAGAATGAATACTGTGCTCTGGCCTTTGCATTCTCATGGGTTTTTTCTTCAGTCTGAAAGCTGAAAGAAAGCTATTTAGGTCAGGAGAGAACATTTCTTATACAATTGCATTCAGTGATTCAATACAGTAAAAATTGCATATGCATCTGAAATATAGGTGTAATTTGAAATAATCCACAGCTGACTTCCATTAAAGCAATTGCATGTTATATTTTAATTTCTATCATTTATTGGGCAAATTAACTTAATGGTTTTTAGTGGCTAATATTTTTTTTCTTGGTGATCAATCTTTATCGTATTTCAAAATACATCTTCCCTCCTTATCTTTCCATCAGGAAAGAAATACATATCTCATTATTTTTCCTCTTTAAAAAAAAAAAAAAAAAAAGGCTGTATTTTCTGTCTCCTGACCATTTCAGAATTTGTTTACTTGGTGAGTTTAGTGACTATAAATGTTGAATGCTCAGTTTCTAGAATGTAGATTATTTTAAATCATTTAATCTTCATTTCCAGCCCAGTCTTTATAAATGATAGCTGTTCTAGTTCTGACCTTTCTGATTTTCTAATTCTGCCAGCTTTAAGGGATGGTTAGTTACTTCTGGAGGACTAGATTAGTACCACCATTTTTCATCTATGGAGAGTCATGACATTTGAATTAGAAGTGTCAAGAGAGAATATTTGTTTTCTTTATGGTGCTGCTCCTGTCTTGCTCCTTCAGTTCATGTACATCCTGGTTAGACTGCTCACTGAGAGCAAAAATACCATACAAGTTTTATCATGGTGACAGATCAGGGCAGTTTGAGTAAACTATGGACTCTCCGTTGTTTTCCAGTCCTCCCTTTTCTGGTAAGGAAAGAGGCACCACCCCAAAACTGTATGCCTGTATCATGCCACAGCATTTTACAGCATGACACCTGCCATACCTGATCCTCTTTTTATGTGAAGTTATGTGCTTCATTCCACTGAATGCAGACAGAGACTTCCCATAAATTAAACTTGGATTTAACTCATGTGAGGGGATGATCTATGTCCAGCCCAATTTGGAAACAGAAATCCACCATCACTTTTATTGTGCAGTAAAGATCTGATTTCAGCAGTGCATACAACTGAGTCAAAGACTTTTAGGTAGTGTTCTCTAGATTTAAGACACCAATAAAGTTTTGATAGAGGCTGGCTTATGAGATTTTGTTTAGATCCACATCTTTCTCTGTGAAGAGGGGAGCAGGTCCCAGTTTGGTGGCTCAGAAGTTGTGGATCCTACTGTCTGAGCACACTCACACCCACTGACTGACAGTTATGCCCTTACAGGACTTCTAAAGTTGCTCTCTACTTCTTTTGTATTTATTTATAGAAGAAATGTGCTCCATTACCCTTTGCATCACTCACCTCTGCTCTGTACAGTTACATTTGAGCTGTGAAAGCAGAGCTGGTTAACAACCAGGGCACCAGATGTGCTCTGGTCTCCATCACTCAGGCACCTCTGGAACTTGCTGCATCTGCATTTCAGAGCCCCTTATGCAGACTCAGCTCAGCTGGAGCAGTCACTGCTCAGCACATGCTCAGCAGGATGAGCAGTGACCTCCTGCATGCTCTGAGGCTCTCCCACCTCCTGCAGGTTGCTGAGTCACAGGGTCAGGATGTTGGAAGGCAACCCTGGGCACTTATTAGTTTGTCCCCTCTTCTCAAAGCAAGGTCAGATGGAGCTGGTCCCCAGGGTGATACCCAGACAAGGCTTGAATATTTGGAATATCTTTGAGGATGGAGAGTTCACCCCTTCCCTGGGCAACCTGTGCCAGAGCTCAGCCTCCCTCACAGTAGAGCGTTCCCTGGTGTTCAGAGGGAGGTTCCTGTGCTTCACCCTGTGGACATTGCCTCTGATCCTGTCACTGGGCACTGCCAAACAGAGCTGAGTCCGTTGTCTTTGCAGCTTCAGATATTTTGATATGTTGGCATATCAACATGTGCCAGCTGCAGGTTCACCCCCCAGGCTGGTCACTTTGTGCCAGCTGCAGGTTCACCCCCCAGGCTGGTCACTTTGTGCCAGCTGCAGGTTCACCCCCCAGGCTGGTCACTCTGTGCAGCCGCAGGTTCACCCCCCAGGCTGGTCACTTTGTGCCAGCTGCAGGTTCACCCCCCAGGCTGGTCACTCCGTGCAGCTGCAGGTTCACCCCCCAGGCTGGTCACTCTGTGCCAGGTGCATTTCTGTGTCAGGCAGCCATGTGTTGCACTACAAGAAGGACCAGTTATCAATTGCACTGGATTCATGTTTTTCTACTGCTGTAAGTGGGTGATGTGAAGCAGGAGAAGGATCAGACCATTATTTGTAAATAAATACCTCATTTCTTTGAAGCAGCAGAATACAAATTGTCACTGGGAACGCTGAGGCAAAAGCCATGCTCAGAGTCATTATCTGGTTATCGTTTTCTTCTTTAAATTGCTTCTGCTGAAATTTTTTACCTCAAAGACTGACATCTTTGCCATTTGAATGTCAAAGAACATTTGAATAGATTTGAATTTTTCATTTCTAATACCCTTTCTGTCTATTGTTAGTAATATCCTTTCAGAAGCTTTGAAGAGAAATCCTTCAGTGCTGATTTAGTCACTTTCTTTTTGCCACATAATTATTTCTCTATTCCACTTGCTTTGGTAGAGGGTACAAACCTTATTTTTACATAAAATCTATTTATTAACAAAATTAAGGAGATCCGTTTTGGCAGATAGTTCACTTTTACTCCGTTGGTCACTGTATTATTTCTAGGATAATAAAAAATTTAACATTGGTGACCTTAAATGAGTAGTAGATTAATTTTAAAATTTCAAAACGTGTATTTATTTACTATTTTTTTTAAAACCAGATAAATCTTTATGAAACTGTTCCTAGTAAATCTCTGATGGCACTATTGCAGGTTATGTTTTATGTCTTGACTGCTTGTTAAAAAAATATAGAGATTCTGTATCTGATTAATACTGCAATGTAGTAAAACGTGCAGAATAAGAAACGATGCGACCACCTTTCTGAGCATGTTTGAGACCAGGTGTCTGGGGTGTTTCTGAGGGCACAGCTGCACTGATGGGATATGGTGTGAAGTCCCTGACCAGATCTACTTGGCTTGTGCTCTTTCACATCTCAGGATGGTTATGGTACTGAAGAACTGCTGATGTTGGAGTAAATGGATAATTAATAGATCAAAGGGAGCTCTTTAGCTACAACCTTTTAAACATGTATGGTTCTATTAGAGAGAGGGCACGTCCAGGAAGCGTTAGCAGTTTGGTAATGAACAGCAATTCCAGTGATCCCTTTTTCCCCTCAAAGAGTGTCGTGTGGTCTTTTCAAGAGGAGGCTACTGGCGGCCACCCCTTTCTCCCAGGGCTTGTTTTCCTATCAGTTGGAGACCCCACTCTGTTTCCATCACAGACCCGACCACGAGGAGGAGTGCCAAAAGCGGACCCACGGCCCGCAACCGCTATGCCAGCCAGTGGACCCTCAACAGGCCTCACCCCACCATCTCAGCCCACACCCTGACCACGGACTGGAGGCTGCCCACGCCCCGGCCAGCGGGCTCCGTGGACAAGGAGAGCGACAGCTACAGCGTCAGCCCCTCGCAGGACACGGGTAGGGGCCCTCTGGTGGGACAGCAGCAGTTGTCATCATTGCCCTTGATGTGGTTCATTGGTGCCTAGGTGGCATTCATTTTTTCTTGCTAGGCTGTTTATAAGGGGTGCCAGAAATGCATCTAGTGCTACTGATAACACACCCTGTGCGTGTGCTTCCTCATGCCACACGTGCATGCCACACATGCATCCTTTCAAAGATGTGCTGCTGATTTTTCCTGTAGCCAAAGCACTACTCTTCCTGGATCTGAAGGAAAAAGCAGGAGAATTTGCTGCATGAAATGGCATTGACCAGAAAGGGGCAGTATTAGCAATGAAGAATAATGCCCAAATCATAAATGAAATGGTTTTAAGGTTTAAGTTACGATGAGACTTGTATTTTCTTTTTCACATTCGTGTAATATCTTCATAGTTTTTATTATAAGTGGAAAAAATGAGCAGGAAAAATCTGTAATTGGAGTGCAAGTAAAAATCCATTCATATCCTTTTTTTCTGATTTACAAATTAAATGTGAAAATCAGAATTATGTTTCCCTGGACACAAAAAAAAAAAAAAAAAGAAAAGAAAAAGAAAAAGTCTTATTTAAGTTCTGGTGAGCTCAAAATCTTAAGCAATTTACAGCATATTATAGAAGTACTTTTCATTTTAAGTAATGCACGGTCATATTTCCAAATGGCAAGAGTGTTGTTCTTTGTGCACAATCAAGAGTGATGCAAGACACGTAATAAAAAAGATGAAGATTTGCAATAACACAATTGCCTCTGGCTGCTATAGGAGTCCCATTTTTATGAATCAGCTATTACGTTGTGCCCATTTATTGAACATCACCAACAGTGTCATCAGTTCTACAGAACTTGTGATGAAACATGACTTCTGCCCATGGAACTTCTCTAAGTCCTCTGCCTTGCCAGCCCACTGAGGCAGGTGATGTGTGCAGAGTGTGATGAGGGAGACAGAGAGGTTTGTCCACTCAGAGATGAGTGATGAATGTTTGTAATTACAGGCCATGATGGTGTGTGTGTCAAATATGAAGCCCCCATTTGCTTCAGTGACATTGAAGAGAGCACCTAAATTACTGCAGGCTGGTAGCTACCAAAAAATACTGCTTTTTTTAAGAGCTTTGTTCCATATAAAACGAGTTAGTGTTTTACCTGTTGTCTCAGTCAGAGACAATGTCTTAGAGACACTGCCTTTTTATTTGTACTTTGTCCTCAAGGCTTTCTCAAAAAAAAAAATATAAAGTTGCAATGGATACAAAAAGACTATCTTTTCTCTCTTAGACACATCACATCTGTATTTCTGATGTGCATAGTAAAGATACATAAGGAAGGTGTTCCTCACTTTTCTAAATCTGTTTTCCAGGGATTTTTTAAGGTATTTTTAAAAGAAATTAATATAAAAACAAACAAACAAAACAACCAACTAACCTTTTTAATGTATTAAAGTTTATTTCTTCTAAATCACAAATTTAATGCTAAGCCAGATAACGCTTCTAGAACAATGAGTCTTCAGTTTACCTGTAATTACCAAGTTACCTGACTGAGCTAACAATTGTGCAGACATCTATAGCGAAGCAGACTCATTTACATCACCTCGATAATTTGAAGGGCTCTTCATTTTAAGAAATACTGTGATGTTCATAGCTTTTCTCCCTGAAGGCATCGTGAAGACGTTTTCTGTCTTCAGTGATGTGTGTTTCTTACGTGTAGACCGAGCCAGAAGCAGCATGGTGTCTACAGAAAGTGCCTCCTCCACGTACGAAGAGCTGGCGAGAGCGTACGAGCACGCCAAGATGGAAGAGCAGCTGAGACATGCCAAGTTCACCATTACAGAGTGCTTCATATCAGACACCTCATCCGAGCAGCTCACAGCAGGGACCAATGACTACACGGACAGCCTGACCTCGAGCACGCCGTCAGAGTCGGGGATTTGCAGGTTTACTGCATCCCCCCCCAAGCCTCAGGATGGAGGGCGAGTGATGAACATGGCGGTGCCAAAGGCACACCGACCAGGTGAGACGTGAGGGGCAACGCTGTGGTCTTGGGGGGAGCATGCACCCCTCACCCAGGCTGGTTAAGAGACAGAGGGTGTATCACAAGGAGAAAGTGCACAGTACATCCTCTAAGTGCTTACAGAGATAACTGCTTTTTGTTCCAGCTAAGATAAATGTGTGGAAAATTTTATTTATTTTTTTTTTGTGGAAAAATGAGGAACTTGGAATTCTGTGATTCTGTGAAAAGAAATGAGAGAAGTTAGAACAGAAAGGGACTGTACAGAGGTGCAGGCCTCCTGGCATTTTTTGCCAGTTACTGCTCATTGAGCTTGGAGGAGATCCCTGGATATCAATCAGCTTTCTGAGACATGAAGCTGCTTCTAGTTGTCTGTATGGCAAACAGCTCTAAATGTTTTCTTCATTACTGTCTTGACATGAGGACAAAACTTTTAAATATAAAGCAAAGGTATTAAACAGTCTTCGATTAAAAATATTCTAGGAGTTGAATTTTTCTTAAACTTTTCCAAAGTCATAGCTATGGGAAATGGATCAGGGAAGTAAGATTTTTTTTTTAATTAATCCTACCTACCCTCAGTATTTTGAAAGCACATCTCATGCTTCCTTGCATTTTGAACTTTACACCTCCATTGATAGATTTTAGGGAAAAGAGATTATTTATAGGTTTTGCTTCAGCATCAACAATAACATAATTATTTTTCCTTCTATAATAGCAGGCTATAAAACATCATAGCTTCCAAAAAATATGAAAGGACAGATGCAGAGCAGAACATGGGGTTTTGTGGATTTCACAGAGCTGACAGATCTAATCTGCCCAGGCCTTGAAGCTGACCCACTGCAGACGGTGACATTTCTTAGTAAGCCATCAGAATAGCCAAGTGTCCCAGCAGGCACATGTAGAGAAAGTTGAAGCAGTAGAGATAACTCAGCTCATCCTCTTCATCCCAGGGAGGAGATTGTCTGGTAGTCACTGCCTTCTCACAGCATCTGGAGCCCTGTTCTTAGTCAAGCTCTCAATAAGCAAGTATGGACAGCTCTTTGGTTTGTATTTTTCAGTTGGGCACCTAAGTCAAGCAACTTGAGTCTACTGCATATTGACTTGAAAATAACACTGACCTAACCTCTCCAGCTTTGCTGAATGGTCAGGTTCTTTCAGTATTTAAGATGCTTTAATTAGCATTCTTGACCCAATTCACAGGTTTCTTGTTGCTCTGACTAATCCTGCCAACTTGAATGCAAAGGCTTAGCTTCTAGACAAGCCTTAAGCTACAGTATGCACATCCTTTATTAAATATTTACAATGGTCCCTCCAGATGCAGTCTGGACATTATTTGCAGTGCATAAATGTTGTTTTAAACACTCAAGTAAAAAAATAAATCTTTCCTGGTATCAAATTACTACAGGTAAAAGTAACCTACAGTAATAGAAAGGACAGTATATTTCCAATTGTCAGCCCTGTAACCTGGGATACAGAGATGTGGACTCTTTTCCACTCATCTAGGAGTTCAAGGGTGAAGGAGTTATTTCTCTCCTACTTGATATAGGTGAGTGTTGACACAGTGAGGAGTCTATTTGGAGACTTGCTTCCTATTGCAGAGTTGCTGACAGTACTCCATAAACTGCAGCAGTAATTGAGTCCAATACAGGTGTGGCCACTGGAGAGTCAGTAGCTACTGTGACTCTTGACTTAGGGCTTCCAGATCACCTTTTGCCTCCTGTATGTGTTATGTTCTTCTGCACTGACTGAAAATGGAATTACAGTGCCACAATTTCCAGATCCAAAAGTGAATTTCTTGAAGATGCTGGGGAATCTACGTTTTATAGATGGCTTTGTTCAGAGATCCCACAGCAAGGTACAGAATGGCTGGCATATGGGTTGGTTTATTTTCCAGTTCTACACTTGCACTGTTAGTTTCAAACACAGTAGTGTATATATATATATATATATATATATTTGTATACACACACTGTGTAGAATATGTATATAGAACAAAGAAATCACCATCCTGACTCCACAACTGGAGACCAAGGTCTGCTTTTGAGAAAACTACATAAGGAGACAAGTAAAAATAGGGAGGTGGAAAACCAGCAAGGCAGGCAGAACAGTTTTAAGCGGGCATAAAAAAACCTTGTTGCCACTGTTTTTCAATGTAGTACATACTCTTAACATGTGTGCTAACTTACTTGTACGTATACTTCGATGTACATGAGCTGTTCTGAAATCATCCCCTAGATGAGCATCCCCAGTGTTGCATTAAATCCCCCTGTGCACAGAACACTTTCTTTTTATTTTCTTTTGCTGCGTTGGAAGACTAAGAACGTGTCACAGAGAGACAGACTGTGCCCTTTGCTTCTTATCACAGAAATGGCACATCAGTGATTAAATTGCCTTTATCCTGTCTCGGGCTTTATTTCTGTGGAGCATCAGGAGCTTTTTCTCCTTCTCCTGCGAAAGGCTGAATGTTCTGCAGGGATGAAAACCATTTAATTCTGCATTTAATTTGACATGACTTCGTACTTGGAATCATTGGCTCACATTATTTTTCTGGTGGATTTACAGAGAGGAAGATTCACACTGCCATTTTTTTAACCTTGCCAGTACAATAAAAAAGAACCTAAACAGGTTCAGATTAGAAGCTAAAACATTCAGAAATCAGAAAGGAAAACTATTTTGCCATGACTCATGAGTTTAAATAGGGCAGCTGTTTTATTACAAATCTAAAGTTTCTGTGCAATTGTCATTCCATTATAGGTACTGCACAAGACATCTGGAAACTAAATTCAAGACATTCATAATATGAGTAATTTAAATTATTTTAGAGCTGTCATCTGTGACTCAGTGATACTGGCGTTAGAAAGAGAGATTTTTTTTTTAATTGGAGGAGAGAAACAACTGGTATCACTTCCAGGAGTGTGTAGCAGAACAATTATATTTCTCTGTTGCTATCAAACTAATTATTTGTTATTTTGATTAGAAAATTAACACTGGCTTTGGAGGAATACAGTATCCCAAAGTATGCTGCTGTGTAATACTATTAGGCTTTTGCTTTCTTCTTTATTATTAAAAGATGCATTTTAAGGGAAACTCCCTTTCAAAGAATGTCCATTTCCTATCTTTTCATTACCAACAAAACCTTTCATATTAAAAGTGACATTTTTTGAAAGCTGAATTTAATTTCTTTTTTTCTAAAGCTTATTATTTGCTTCAGGTTGTCTCTTTTTTTGTTATTTTTTAATAAGCTGCAACTATTAAAATAGACTACTGATGGTTTATATAGGTTTGGAGGCACTGGATTCAACTGTATCCAGAGGGAAGTTTATGCCTAAAGCAAGGATTATATTTATCAGTAAATTTTCAGCTTCTTTCATGTTCTTACTGTCTAGCTGCAATGTTAAATTTCTAGAACTACCAGCAAATACTCCAAACCAAACCAAAGATGCTGTGTCCTCTTGAATTAAAAGAAGAGGTTTTTTTCAATTAATTCTGTTTGGAGTCCCCATTTTAAACCTCACTTCTACAAAAAATAGGTTTTGCCTGCATGTGCCCTTTTAATTTTGGAAATGACAAAGCATTTTACCCTGGCAATGTCGAGGCACCATGCATGTGATTTTTTGCATGGGCTTTCAGCCAGCTCAGAGTAACCAGAAGTTCTGTTTCCACACAGAAGAGAGCTGATCTGGCTTTGCTTTGTGTGCTGTCATTGGCAGCTGTTACTGCTTTAGCTGGCCTCATGCACAGCAGCCTTTGCTAATTTCCCTCGTGCCAAGAGCACCTTATTCTATGGAACTGAGAGACCACGGCATCTGAAGATGTAAACCCAGTCCTGTTTGCAAGACAAGCCACATTTGTGCTGTTATTCGAAAGTAAAGTAGGAAGCGACATCACTCCAGAAATCAATGTTGATTTTAACAGTGCTTTCTTCCTCTGACTGTAGTGGTAGTCTTTGCCATCCATCTAAGAGTTCCTTCATGTGCTGGCCTCTAAAGCATGGCTCTGTGTCCACGTGGGTGCATAGGTTTGCCTTGTTGTGCTAGCATCCTTAATTTAAGTGTGAGAGCTGACCCTCTGGTCCCAGTGGATTAATTAACAGAAATGCAGTGATGCACCTTGTCAACATCACTCAGGTGATTCAGGCTGATGGGTATGTGGAGACTGAGTTCCAGTAACTCATCCATGAATGTATCTCCAGCAGAGTGACCGGGCGGTGCTGATGCTCTTGTTATAGCCTGAGCTCCCCATAGCTGTCAGTGGTGTTATGCCTTGGCACGCTCATGACTTCACGGGGATGGTGCAGAGCACTGAGGTCAGCAGAGTGGCTCCCTCTGATTTCAGTGAACTGTGAGTATGGTTCAAACTGCTCACCTCTCCATCCTCTGTGCTATCCCAAGATACTCCGGGAGCAAACCTGTAAAGGATGGCAGTTTCCATGGAGCCATGATCGATTTAAGCCTCAACTGAAGTGATGTATAATTGAACAGTTCTGTTCACTGCACCCAGGATCAGCAAATGAGTCTTAAAACTGCAGCGTTGTCAACTAGAGGCACCTGAGCAAGTGCTTGAGCAGTGCTTTCCTAGCTAACCAGAGTGCAGGGGAGTGCTGCCTTAGAGCATCCTTAAAAATGTATGAAGCAGCTTGCGTGACAAGGTGAAGATGGAAAGGGAGAGCTCTGGTGCTTTACTTTTTTATCATCGTTTCATTATTTATTGACATTTTTTCTGACTTGTTTTGGAGTGCATATTGATTTGCAGTATGAGGCCCCTTTTACAATTTTTTTATAAATCAGATATTGCATTAAATCAGAAGAGGAAGACCCCAGTTCTGCAGGTGCACTGACCTTGTGAGGCTGAACATCCACACACATCCATAGGGTCTGAATCTCTCTGGCCCCTGCTGTGGATCTGTTTGGGGATTTTTTGACACCACCAGCTCAGTGTCAGGTCCTTAGAATATGCCAGTTCTCCTTAAAGACCCTTCTGAAAGGTACAAAGCATCTGACAGGTCTTTTAAAAGCACAGCACTGTATGAAAGATCAAAGTTCTGCTTAGAGAAATACAACCCAAAATTGTGATTCGACTCCTGTTTCATTAGACCTGCCAGGAGTGGGCAACAATGGAGTCTCCTAGCATTCATTTAGACACATGCATGGCATCTTACACTGATGCAGTACAGATATATGATCTTGCTTGAACTATATCAGTCACACTTTTGTTTTAAGACGTGTTGATTAAGCACCTCTTCTTGGAATTAGAAAGCTTAAATCTAAATAAAAACCATGAATCGTCATTAAAAAAACCTATCCACATTAGTTGGAATCCTCATTTTCAGTCACTTAAACCTAATCTCCAGCAAGTATAAATCAATTTATAGTCTTGCAGAAATCAATAGACCTACTCTGATTTATATAATTAGCAAATTTGGCTCCTGAACTACAGTTTTGCTGATACTCTGCTGTTCCTTTAGAAATAACTCCCAACGACTGTAGTCAACAGCAACTGTTGTGTTTATTTTGTTGTGTGAAACATAGCTGGTACTTTTAATGCTTTTTAAGAAAATGCCAGTTTTAGCAGACTATATAAAATACATAAATATGCAACATTTAACTATGTGATGCTCAAATTAGCTATGAGGGTGCAGTTTTGATGGAGAAAGACAAATGAAACCTGCCAGCTGTCAAGCACAGCCCTGGAGGGATGGTAGGGGATTCTGTTTTCTCCATCTAGAAATGGGAAACTTAGCATATTTTTCTAAAGTGTTTCGGCCATTTTTGATTTTATGTCATCTGCTGAAACACTGTAAGAAGCTCAGAAGATGTAGTGGTGTGAACCACAAAGCCACGAAGGGCAGATTAGCATGAAATGCATCCAGACACCTTACTGGCCTTGTTCCACACGGTGCACACAGGAGGTCTGAGTGTTCCCCTAACATTGAGCACTGCCATCTTTTTGCCAGGGCAGCCAAACAGAAGTTGAAGTTGTTTTTAGATGGGAAGAGAGTGTGCCTGCTCCCAGTGCAGCCTCTTGGCTAAAGGCACAGCTGTGCCCTGCCTCCTTTCTCTCCCCTTCTGCTGCTTGGCTACCTGCTAAGACTGTAATTTAAGGGAGTGCTTGGACTTTCTGGCTTTTATTCTGGAACCCCTTAGAGAATTACTGAATCCAGGTTTTCAATTGAAAAAGGGGGCTGTTTGGTTTAACCCCAGAAAACAAACTCTATCCCAGCCAAAACCAGGACATGGGTTTTGAAGGAGTCTGAGCTCCTTAACTTGCTAATGGTGTCCTGTGGACCAGGAACAAGCTCAGGTTCCCACTCATTTGGGCAATCAGTAATTTGACTGAGGAAATTTAATGTCCATTTCCTTTACTGATCAGTACTGACTTCAGAAAGTGGAGCCCTGTTATACAAAACATCCTTCAACATCCTTTTATTGTTCAATTTTGGCATTTTACTGAAATATTTACAAGTAAATAACATTAATTAAACAAAGAGTGTTGGGAAGGCAGTTCCATACTAAACAACTCCAAGGAAAAAAAAAAAAGGCAAAACAAACCACAGGCTTAAGTTAAATCCTTCCTATTGTTTTGTTTCTCTTAATTTAATTAAACTCCAAGTATCCAAGAAGCATCCACCCTTTGTCCAGGTGCTGCATCAAGGGAGGCACCATGAGGCTCACCTGGAGCAGCTGCTCACCTCCCCACTTTGGGGCAGGAATGACTCTGCACCTGGAAAGGATCCCCTTGCTTCCCTTTAAAGTCAGCCACTCTTCCTGGCTACCAAGGCAGAGCTGTTGCTGAGCTTGTCCCTGGGGCACCACAAGGCTGAAATCAGCCAGGCAAGAAGGTGCAGCACTGGTCCCCTTTACCTCCCCTGTTGGCTGAGCAGGAACAGGATCCAGGTAACCCAGCAGCTGGCTTTGTCACTCATTGTGGTGGTGCAGAGTGCTGGGAGCCTTGCAGGGCTGGCAGCCTGCTGGTGGGGGATGTTGGCAGTGTCAGAGTAGCCTGCTGTGGGTGCAGTGCAGGACACACAGGCAGAGGATGGACAGTGAGGGAGCACAAGCAGGTTTCAGACACTGACAGCAGCAACAGTAAGAAATGTTATTTCTGCTATTAGTTCAGCTTCAGATCAAGCTGCTGCTGTCTGAGAAAGATTTGCCTGCTATCATTTAATGGTGTGTCAGTTTTTTTTGTCAGTGACAAAGAGCTCTGAACATCACTGGTGCTCTTTTTTTTTTTTCCATCAGAACTCTCACCTTGGCCTTGCCAACCCTCCACCCTTTCCTCATTTCTAATCTAAGCTTTTTCTACAGGCAGTCTTTTCCATTAAAAACAGCCTGTGAGTAACAGCAAAAGCTTCTCCAATTTATTGATTGTGCTAGTGAGCTTGAAAATCCTACTAAAATTCTTAATTACAGAACTATCTGTCAACAGTTCTGTCTCCTTCCCTTCAAAGGAAAGCACAATATCCCATCAGTGCTTCCCCTTCTGACTTAGACAAGATATACCTGCCCAGTGCAGCAGCATCTTCACCAGCACTTGTGCACACCCCAGCACTGAGCAGTGTCGTGAGGAGCTGTGTAGTTGGGTCCTGAATGAACACAACCACATCAGCTGGGCACCCACCCACGGATGCCACTCTGGCAGGATCTCTGCCCTGTGAGTTTGCCCAGTGAACTTGCCCAGAGCACTTTACCCAGTGACCTACTGAAATAAGCTGTGTGATGCCTTATTCATCCAGTCTTATCCTTCATTAAGTAAACCATCCTGTCACAGTCACTAGTCCTGCTTTAGAAACTTTTCTAAAATAATATTTCAAATAGCATGGAATTTCCTTCACGTGACAACCAGAACTTGAGCATCACCAGGCTTTCACCATCACTGGGCATCTCTGCTGGGTTGTTGTAAAGACAACTGGCTTCTCCTTTACTGGGAGTCATGATTCGTGAGAAAATGCATACAAATGTGGTAAGAGCATCATTTATGCAGTCTGTGCTGATCTTTGTATTGAATATAGAACATATTCCCAGATATTTCTGGAGCAGATTAAAGAAAAAATGCATTCAAGCTCTCTGGCATTTGATGGGATCCTCACAGCCAAGCTTGAGAAGTGTGGGTCTAGTTACGGTGTAATAAGGTGGATTGGGAAGTGGCTGAAGGACAGATCTCAGAGAGTTGTGGTCAGTGGAGCAGAGT
>JAOEGS010012823.1:9826-20408 GCA_025447755.1 Corythornis vintsioides | reverse complement strand
GCGGGTGGCGGCGGGGCCCGGCATGGCGCGGCGCGGCTCCTTCTCGCGCTGATCCCGGGGCGGCGGGAGCGGCGGGAGCGGCGGCGGGGAGCGCCGATGGCGCGGGGGTGCCGGGCCCCGCCGCTGCGCAGCCGGCTGCACGGGCTGCGGCACATGTGCTCGCGGCGGGCGGCGCTGCCGCGGCGGGCGCTGTGGGTGCTGGCGTTCTGCACGGCGCTGGGCTTGCTGCTCTCCTGGTCCTCCAACCGCCTGCTCCACTGGCTCTCCTTCCCCTCGCACACCCAGGTGCGCACCGAGTGGAGCCGCCAGCTGCCCTTCCCCGCCGTCACCCTCTGCAACAACAACCCCCTCCGCTTCCCCCGCCTCTCCAAGGGGGATCTGTACTACGCGGGGCACTGGCTGGGGCTGCTGCTGCCCAACCGCACCGCCCGCCCGCTGCTCACCGAGCTGCTGCGCGGCGACGAGGCGCGGCTACGCTGGTTCGCCAAACTGGCCGATTTCCGCCTCTTTTTGCCCCCCCGGCACTACGAGGGGATCAGCGCCGACTTCATGGACCGCCTGGGCCATCAGCTGGAGGACATGCTGCTCTCCTGCAAGTACCGCGGCGAGCTCTGCGGGCCCCACAACTTCTCCGCGGTGAGTGGAAGCCGCCGGTCCCCCTGGGCTGGACACCCCCCCGCCCCGCACCCCCACTTTCCCGGGGTCTCCCCGCTTGGTTTTTTTCCCGCGGTGGCGGTTTGGGGTCCGCGGCGGGCAGGGCCGGGGTGCAGCATCGCCGGGCAAGGCACCCACGGCCCCAGCTGCGGCCAAGTTCTCGGAGCTCCCCCCTCGCAGCAGCTTCTCCGCAACATCTCCTCTCGTGAAGCCTCTTCCCTGAGCGCTTATTTCTCCTCTGGACCTAAGCTGGTGCTTTCTGGTGACAGGGTAACTGTGGCCATCAGCGGTGGTGCGGGGAGGGTCTCGCCACTTCATTTATTTTTTCAACTAAAAAATAAGACGGTGCAGCCGTCCCAGCTACTCGTGTCACGTTTTCCCTGTTGCTCCCGGCATAGTTGCACCTCGACTTTTTCCATCCCCAGCCAAGAAGCGAAGTTTCCTCGGGTGAACTCGGGCTGCAGATGCGGCAGCTCCGCTCCGTCCCGCCGGGGAGCCGGGTGCTGGCCTGGGGCGAGCAGCCTGCGCTGGAGTTTGGTACCCGCTCCAGCCTGGTGCTTTAGTTGAGCTGCACCCGCGCAGCTGTGCGTGTGTGTGTGTGCGTTGTGCTGCGTGATTTGTGTAGCAAACGATGAGCTCTGCTAATTGGAGCTGCCGCTTTTACCTTCTAGAAGGACCCCGACCCGACCCCCCTCGGTGCGAGGATGCGCCAGGGGGGAGTTTGTCCGCGGACTCTGCCCTGGGAACAAACCCCTCGCTTCAGGGCTTTGTTTAGCAAAGCACCGAGAGTGTTTCTGCTTGAAAAACAATCCAGTGGGACTGTTTGTGAGCCACAGTGCGATGGAGGGGACGGACTGAATCATAATAGCTCTAAATGAGAGCTGAACCAGACCCTTTTGAATGACCCTTCCGTACTTCATCGATAGCAGCTGGGTGTTTATTGTGCTGGAATATTCTGCTCTTCTAATCTCTGCAGATATCCAGGAGGGAGATGAGGTGTGTGCTGTGATTAAATACTCCTGCTGCTGTTAGTGGTGTCTGTAGGGAGAGATAACTAGTTAGAGCTGTTGCTGCCTCGCACGCAGGAGAGGAGCTGAATTCCCTGCTCTGCCAGCGCTGCCTGAGATGCGTACCTAAAATCAAAAGAAATTGTCTCTTTGGACTTGTCACATCAGCATCGCTGGCTGCTGAAGGGGAGGAGAGAGGAAATCCCCCCGGGATGAAGGGAGCTGCCCAGGACTGTTGAGTTAGCATATGCTGCTGCAAAGAGGAGCAGAAACGGCATGCTTTAAAAATAAATAAATAACGGCATGAAATCGCATGTTGGGAGAGGCCCCTTCTAGCAGGGCAAGGCTGCAAACCGGGATGGTGGCAGAAAGAAATTTGGGAATAATAGGAAGAAACAGGCACTGGGCCTGGGTGCTGTGAAAAGCTGCCTGCCTCCGCCCGTGCACCAGCTTCCACGTGTGGTGATGTTTGCTGGTCGTCAGTAAGGCGACTTTGTGTTGGAATGAAGGTGGGAGGGAGGGACGTGGGTACCGGCCAGCCCTGGGAATCTTCCTGGGACCTGGCCTGGGGTGCAGGGGAGCACTCCCCATCTCCTGCCAGACCTGTGCCATGCGTGGACGCGCTCAGCTGAGGAAATAGGAAAAAGGCAGGGGATTTTTTTTTTTTTTCCCTTTTCCCATCCCAGAGGGTGTGTGTCCCCAGGATGGAGGGAAATGGGAACCTTCTGTGCCACGAGAAGTGAATGGATCTGCCTTCCCTGCGCTGAGATGCTGTGTGAAGAAGGTGGGGAGGGGGGCCTTGTTGCCAACTCCCTCTATCATGGCATGTCCTTATTCCTGTCTGTTCTAAAGCAAAAGAGAGTGACCTCTGTACTGTCCTTGAGTAAAGGCTGAGGAGCTCTCCCACCTGTCAGTCCTTGTAAAGAGAGATTGTTTCTTGGGGAGATGCTGCTAACAACTTCTCTGGGGTCTGGAGAGGTCGCTACGGGCAGCCCTTGCTCCTGGGGCTGCACCGAGGTACCAAACCCAGGGTTTGGGGTTTGCCGTGAGGGTTGGGCAGCCCCAGGCACCCCTTTGGGTCAGGGTTTTGTGAAGCTTCTGCGTTTCCTCTGGAGCTGGGAGGAAGCAACACTAAGGAGGGGCAAGAAAATGTTGCGTTTTGAACTGGGCAGGGATCTGAAGCAGAGCGGGTGTAAAAGATCAAACACAAGCTGTAGAAATGATAGTGCAAAGAGCATTTTGCAGTTTTTCTACCTGCTCGGATGTGCAAAGAGCATTTTCTGTCTCAAAAGACGAGTGAAGCAATGTGCTTGGCAGGGTTCAATCTTTCATTGGGGAAAAAAAAAAAGGCCCCAGCAGATGTGGTTTTGAGCGAACAAGTCCTCCCTTAGATGTGAAGCAGAAGGCTCTGGGTGAGAGAGCTGCTCCCTTTTTCTTTCCATCTCTCTCAGTGCATCTTGTGGAAAAGATTCTCTCCATTCAACCTCGTGCTGGTTCTGCCATCGGGGTACCGGGGGCAACTGCTGGTCTGCGGCAGCAAAAAGCAAAGAGCTGTTTGAGACCAAGCAGAGCAGAAACCCATCGTGTGTTGGGAGCCCTGCTTCTTTATTCCCAGTACGTTACTGCGGGGTGCCCTGATGTGAGGAACTAGGTGCTGTGGGGCTAAAATGATTTAGTTGGGATCATTTAGCTTCCTTCAGAACAGAGGGCTCATAGGTACTGGGTTTTATTTGCTGTCTGCAGCGTTTGCCAGTGGAATGAGGGCAGTTTTATACTGGTGAGGTGGACTCTGGTGCCCCTTGGTCACTATATCTGGGTTTAATGGTTTCCACAGGTTGAACTGCTCCAGGGTGCACTGGTTGTGCATGTGCTCAGCTGTCAAAGGGAAGCAGTTGGTGTCCTTCAGAAACTTCTTCCAGTTTCTAGTATAAAACTGCCAGATCTGGGCAATTTAATGATTAAAGATGGGGGTTTTTTTCTCTTCCCTTTGCAGGAATGGCCCCATCTATCTGTAACCGAGTATTGGGATTAAGTGGACAATTGCTTTGCTCTGCATTGCTTGAATTCGGGCGTTGATTTATTCCGCTGAGCTCTCTTTGTTTCTAAAATATTTATCTTGTTTATCCTCTCTTGTGCCTATTGATTACTTTTTTTTTCTATGTTTTTTTTTTTTTTTCTTCTGAGAAGGTTATTAATACATCCCATGGGTTGGGAATTATGGGCTAATTACCTCATCCTGATTTAATAACTGCCGAAGTAAAAGTTGTCACCTGTGGCTCTGCCTGGAAAACACATCGCTGGTGCCTTGCTCGTGGTGAGGGGGGAACTGGGCTTTGCTGGGGGATGGGAATTGGGCCCACTCCTGATTGCTCCCCAGTGACACAAGCCCTGATGAAGGAGCTACTTCAAAGGCTCTGCTGTCAATACTCGTTAGTGGGTTTATTTGCTTGCCCTTTATTCTGTTTCTCTTTTAAACATGTTTATTTATTTCTAGAACAGGGACTTTAAGGGGTAGCAGCTGCACAGAGCCCTGGGTGCTGCTTTGCCACAGGAAAGTGCAGTTTTAAAACCACTCCCAAATGCAGGGGTGTGTGTGGGGGGGGTGATTATGCCACCATCAGCCCTGTCTGGTGCAAAGAGAACACTCCTCAAGCTAAATTACTGAGACATTCCCAGCACTGGGTGGATCAGGGGAACCCAGGCTGGGAGCAGCTGGGAGGCCGTGTTGGGCAGCACAGAGACCAGTCACAGTTGGTTCAGTTGTGTAGTTTGTTTGGGGATTTTGCTTGCTTGACTACAAACAAACTGTTTCACCCAGTTCCTTTGTAGACCCCCATTCTGTTATATTTATATTTTAATTATTATTAGTTTTTTTTGTGTGTGTGTGTGTATGTTGTGGGGTTTTATTTGTTGTTGGTTGTTTTTTTGTTGTTTGGTTTCTTTTTTTTTTTTAATAGCACTGCTTCCAAACTCAACTTAAACCTGGCTTGTTCTTCCTCGTGCTTTTGGATGGGAAGTGGGTTGCATTTAATTACGCTGATGTGGGGCTGAAGCTTTAAATATGCTCCTGATTTGTACAACTGCCATTTAAGGGAGCTACAAGCAGAGCCAGTTGGATTCAGTCTTGCTCATTAAAGCAGAAGTGCCAAGTCCATGCTCTCCTCACCAGACTGCAGCGGCATGAAGTAATACTGCTAATTTTGTGTTAGTTGGTGTCAAAGACTCCAAGGAGAAATCAGAACTCAACTGTGCTAAATGCTGCACCAAATGATGCTCACTGTGGAGGACGGAACGGCCCAAAGAGGCGTTTGGGATGATTTCATCTATGTTTAGGTCAGCAGGTCCCTGCACTGAAGTTAGGCCTTGTTTTCCTGTGGAGGTGGTTGTTGAGGTGGTTGGGACAGCAGTTATATTGCTAGGGAATCAAAATCGAGGGAAGCTGGTTTGAAAATGGGCACCTAATTGCTGGGTCCTGCCTGGGTGTGAGGTTGGCTTTGAGAGGAAGAGGGTTAAGGACTCTTGGTCCCACCTGGCTGGTGCTGCAACAGGGTTAGGGTCCCTTGGTCCCACCGCCTGGCTGGCGCTGCAGCAGCCCTTCCAACACAGATTTGCTCTGGAGAGTTTAAGAGTTCCCAAATAAAACCATGGAGCAAGAAGAGCTGGGCAGCATTCCTGGGCTCCTCCATCAGTGGCCGATACCTCTGCAGGGTTTTTTACTATCACGTCTTTTTGATTTAGAAGGTTAGGTACCTAAGTCCTTTTTATTATCCTTTTTTTTTTTTTTATTTGCAGCAGATAGCCTAATTTATCTTGTCTGGGGGGATTGATAGACCACAGCAGCAGAGCACCAGCAGACAAACATCACCTTGGTGACAACTTGAAGGTGTAAGGGCCGTTTGCTGGGATGAGGAGGGGTTAGCTGAGAGAAGAGGTGGGTATGGATGGTGCTGGGAGCAGGAGGGCTGGGAGGGAATTAAAACCGCCTCGGCAGTGACACAGGTTGGTGGGAAGGGGTTGCCATTCTCATCACTATTTATGGTTCCTTGGAGTTGGAATTAGCCCTTTGTGCTGATCTCCGTTAGCATGGCTGCCTGCCAAAGCGCTTTGCACTTCTTGGCATCCAGAGTGGAGAAGGTGTACATTTTGTTTCATAAGGGGCTGCTCCTCCTTCCTAGTTCTGGCTTTCAGGAGGTGGATTAAGTCTGAAATTCAAACCTCCCACCTCCTGGGACACTTGGTTTGAATTATTTTTTTTTTCTTTAATAGATATGATATTAGAACTTTTAATTACGTGAAACTCTCTGAAAACACTTTGCTTTGGTGTCATCTCCTTGACTTTTGATCTCTTCAGTGTAGACCACTCAGTCAAAGCAGAACCCTTTGATTGGGTTTTCCAATTGCCACTGGAAAATGGAGACACTTTAAAAACTTTTCTATTGGAACACTTCTGTCTGATTCTGGCTTGTGACCATGTAAAATATCTTCATTTCTAGTACCTTTCAACACAGTGCAAACCAGTATCCTTCCAGGTGTGAGGAAGATAATACACAATTGCAACAAAACTTGTATTTTTCCACCTGCTGTCTTAAGAGCATCTCCTTGAAAGAAAGAAAAACTAATAAATTGATAAATTGAGAAGAGTGTGCAGGATAATGGGAAAAAAAACCAAACCCAAACCCAACCAAAAAAACCAAAACAACAAACAGACCAAAACCATACGACAGTGGGATTGGTTTGAGGCAGCACCAAAGGAGATGTGCAGGTCGTCCAAGCCAGGGGTGTCTGTGAGAGCTGGATGTGGCTCTTTGAGGAAATTAGTCTCTAACGAGGAGGTGTTTGAGCTGAAGCAGTGAAATATGGACTGAGAATATTCAGGGGTGATGGGGAGGAATCTTCCATAATTGGTCATGTGCTGGCGACAGGCTGTCGAGAACAGGCTGTGGGCAGCAACCCAGACTGCTGGGCAGTTTGGTCCAGCAAAGCTTTTCTGACTTTCTCCTCTCTTTTTGTTTTTCTACTTGGTGAGTTTTTTTTTTTTTCTGGTTTGTTTATTTATTTTTTTGGTTTTAATTTGAAAAATGACATTGGGTTTGGAAGGCTGGCATAGAACTGATCCGAGGAACACACCTCGCTGCTGGATCAGCACTGACGTCTCCGAGCTGCATCAGTGCTCCGTGCTGGGAAGGCCAAGGGGAAATCTGTTGATCTGGCACAGAGATCATAGAATCCTAGACTGGCCAGGGCTGGAAGGGACCTCCAGAGGTCATCTAGTGCAGCCCCCCTGCAGGGAGCAGGGACACCCTCAACTAGCCCAGGCTGCTCAGAGCCTTGGCCAACCTCACCTGAATATCTCAGGGATGGGACCCCAACCACCTTCCTGGGGAGCCTGTGCCACTGATCCACCACCCTCAAGATGTGCTGCCTGGGCTCGTGCCATCAACTTTGGGCTGTGTAGGGTGAGGGTGGTCAGGGAGACCTGCTCTGCCTCTCTAATTTAAGGGGGAAAAAAAGCAAAAAGTTCTGTGTGTTTTATGGTTTTATGGCTGGTGTGGGGGTTGTGTTAGAAATTATATGAGCAGTAGGAGCAGGGAGGGGATTGTCCCACTGTGGGTCAGACTGGGCATTAGGGGAACATTTTTCACTGCAAGAGGAGCCAGAGCCTGGCACAGGCTGCTCAGGGAGGGGGTTGAGTCACCAGTCCTGCGTGTGTTTAAGGGTTGTCTGGATGTGGTTTTGAGGGAAATGGTTTAGGGATGAACTTTGTAGAGTAGGTTAAAGGTTGGACTGGATGATCCCAAGGGTCTTTTCCAACTGGAATGATTCTGTGATTCAATGCCTTGGAAGACCAAGTATCTTTCTGGTCTGGGAGGCTGTGCTTGGGTCAGTTTTCCTCTGGGGTTGGCCAGAAAGTGATCTCCACAAAAAGGGGAGCTTTGTGGGAGGGATTGCTCCATGCTGGACTGGTGGGCAGTAGGTGTGCTGTGGACTGTGTGGCTGTGGAGGGACACAGGATGGGAACCTGTTTGGGAAGAATGGGGCCGGGTTGTGCTTGTGCCGATACCTGCTCCTGAATCCTTTGCATCACAACTGAGCTGCGTCCAGGTGAAGCAACTGTTCAGTTCTTGTGCACTGGTAGATTTTAACCAAATCTGGGCAGCTGTTTGGGGTGAAAACTACGGGGACTGTTATTTCAGGCAGGAAGGAAAAAAAATTAGTTCAGTGGGAAAAAAGCTTAGCTAAGCTTTTTATACTCCCACCATGAAACTTCCGAGCTTCTCCCAGTTTCTGGTCCTCTTTTGTCCCAGGATTGGAGCACAGGACCAAACCCCTGTGTTCACACAGGGATGTGCAGACGAGCTGTTTGCTGAGAGGAGGGATGAGTGTGGTTGGGAGGCAGGAATCAGACTGCAGAAACAGAGGAGGGATTTTTAGCAGGACATTTTCTCTGTGTTTTGTTGTTTGGATTTTGGTTGGGGTTTTTTTCTGTTTCTACAGGCCTTTTTGGTTTTGTCTTATTTATGCCAAAGCCATCAGTCAGGAAACGAAAGACCCATTAGTTGCACACTAAACGTGTAATCATCAACATAGGTTTGTTTTAGTTATGTAATAGATTCCAAATAATTACTTGCTGCCCTACAGCAGAATTAATATAATTAGGGACATAATTACAGTTACCTACCACTCAGGGATTCTGCTGAAGCTTAATTAATATTTGCAAATTGCTTCAGGATCCACCAACCATCTACTAATACGTACTGAACACAAAGAATAATAATTCTTATATTGTTGCATAGGTACCAAAGGAAACTGGGGGGGTGGAGGTTCAGTAAACACCCTAGAAATCCAGGGCTTCTGCTGGGTGGGAATAAGTTGGGCTGGGGCTTCCCATTGTCCCCATGCCCTTGTGAGGGGCTGCTGAGGGTTTGTTCAGTGGCAATGGCTGTGGGGAGCCTGTCACCCCCAGAGAGTGTAGGGTTCACCCTGAGCTCCACAGCTGCCTGAGCTTGTTCCCAGCTGGAGAGGTGCAGGGGCCACAGGGCTTTGCAGCATCTCGGGCTGGCTCTGGTCATTTTTCACAGTGGATTGGCTGAAATTGCAGCTGGGATGAGTTTGGGTTTTGCTTTTTCTCTTAGGTTTGTTTTTTCCATCCTGGCTGTGGGCTTGTGACCTCTGGAGCTGGGCTGGAGAAGAACTGCTCAGCTTGGATCCAGGGGTGTTGCTTCAAGCTCACCCTGGGCCGAGTCTGAGCCTTGTCCCTAAGTTTTCCATCCTGATGACCAAGGTGACATTGATGATCCAAGGTGACATTTTCCATCCCCTGATTGTGCAGGCAGAGGCCAGGCTGGAGTTGGTACCAAACCCTGGAAAATCCTGCCCAGGGTCTTAAAAAAATAACCTCAAGACACATGCTGGCCCCAAAAGGGGCAGAAACTTCCCAGGGTTTAGCAGAGGGGCAGTTTCTTCTTCCTTGATGTTCCTCTCACCCTTTGCTCCACTGCAGTTCTCTTCTCCCTGCATTTCTGCTCCGTATCCCCTTTTCTGTTTTCTCCACATCTTTCCCCTTTCCCTAATTCCCTTTCCCAGTCCCCTGTCTCTGCTCCTCTGTAACCCAGCCAAGAATCACCCACGAGTCTGGATCTGGTTTAGGCTTGTTGATGCTTTTCTTCCCTCTGTCTGAAAATGGGGAGCAAAAAAATTGTTGCAACCCCCTGTGATACTGCAGCCGATTCATTTTGTTCTCAGGCAGTTCTGGGAATTCTTCCTCTTGTTTTTTGGTTTGTTGTTCGGGGATTTTTTTCCTCACCCTCAGCGCTGCAATTTCATGCAGTGGGAGCAGGTATTTGTAATTTGTTTTTGATTGTTCCACTCCCCTCTTCGCCCAATTTTGTAATTTACTTCTGGAATAAAAAAAGGAAAAAAAAAAAAAAACAAACTCCAGCAAAACATCCTCCTCAACACCCTTGAGCTTTAAATTTTTCAATAATAAATTAAGAACTAGAGCTGTTACTAATCTTATGACCACACTCGCTCCCATACTGATTTTCGTATGGTATATTAAATCAAGAAGAATGGCCTATTATAATACAATTAGCTGTGATTCACAAGCAGGAATTACTGTCTCCAGCGTGAGGGAAAAGTTGCATAATACGACTGGAAAAGACTGAGACCGTTGTGGGTTTGGTGGTGGTTTTTTTTTTTTTCCCTTTCCTATTTGCTGTTTAAAACCAGTTGCTGGAACCAGGGGAAGCCTGTGCAGCAAAATCCACTTTGTATTCTGTAATAAATTCATGGGACGATCGAAAGTGTCTCATTGTGGGCATGTAAATCTTTATGGGCTCCCGACATATGCTACTGACAGAAACAAATAACCTCATCCCGTGGCTGTGTTGGGCTGAATGCACCAGTGCTTCCCGAGCCACTCTGGCAGAAGGACCCCAATCTGTCTGGGCAGGAGCAGAACCTCCTCAGCGCCGATTCTCCTTCAGCTACAGCCAACTTCCAAACCAGCAGGGCTTTGGAGACATATGGGGAGGAACAACCCCCTGCACCAGTACAGGGCAGGGCAGACCCACTGGGAAGCAGCTCCATGGAGAGGGACCTTGGTGTCCCGGGGGACAATAAGTTCTCCCTGGGACAGCAATGGGCCCTGGGGGCCACGAGCGACAGAGGTGTCCTGGGGGCATAAAGCAGAGTGTGGGCAGCAGGTGGAGGGATGTTCTCCCCCTCTACTCTGAACTGGTGAGATCACACCTGGAGTGTTGGGTCCAGTGCTGGTCTTCCCAGTTCAAGAGGGACAGGGAGATAATGGAGAGAGTCCAAGGGAGGCTGTGAGGATGATGAAGGGACTGGAACATCTCTGCTGAGGAAAGGCTGAGGGAGCTGGGGCTGTTCAGCTGGAGCAGAGCAGCCTGAGAGGGGAG
>JAOEGS010012822.1:0-22999 GCA_025447755.1 Corythornis vintsioides | reverse complement strand
TCCCCAGGCCCCAGCACAAGGGCCCTGCCCTGCTCCTGCTGCCCACGCTGCTGCTGAGCCAGCCCAGGCTCCTGGGGACTTCTTGTCCCTCAGACAATTGGCCTCAGCCCATCATCCAACCTGTCCCAGTCTGAATTTTCAGTGTTAAAACTGTAGAGTGGTGACATGGCTTTGACACTGCAGACACAGAGGCTACGAAAAGCAGAATTCACTGAGTATTGTCTGTTTACCCAAATACTTATTTACTGTTCTATATTTCAAGAAGAACATTTCATTATCTTTTTTTTTTTTTTTTTTTTTATAATTATTTAATGTCTGTCCCCACTCATCCAAAGCAGTGCTATGCACTCAAAGGCAAGTAAAGGCACATTCTGCCAAGACCTGCACCCCCCACTTGACATCACCCTGTTGGTTTGCCTGGGACTGCTCACCTGCCTGAGAGGCTGGCACCAAGTGTTTTCCAGAGTGACCACCTCCTGTGTCATGTTCTTTCTCTGCCCAGGACTGCACCCCATCTAGCACAGAGCAGCCTTTTGTCCTCAGGCAGACACAGACCCCTTGGTTCATCAGTAGCCTGGGAGGGAGCTGGGTGGCCAAGGACCTGGATTTCAAGGTGCCAGATTGCAAGTCTTTCTTTCTTCAAATACACTCACAGTTACTAGAAGGCTTTTGATTTTCAAACATTTGTGCTCCTGAAACTAGGTGAAGTGGGCTCGTTCCTTTGTTTTTTCAAGCAGTATGTAAATATGCTGCTATTTAAACCCATCCTCACACGAAGTTTCAGTGGGGCTTGTTAGAAACGCCTGCTGAGTGTCCCCCAGTGCCCGGGCATCTGCTGCTTTGTGAGAAATGTGTAGGAGTTTACTGGACACCCATGTTCTTTCACTGATGTAACGTGACTTAGAAGCCAGCACAGGAAGATACAGAAAGGAAATAAGTGAAGTTACTTATTTATTTGCTAATGCTATCATGTAGATCCCAAACTCAGGCAACTCTGCCTCCATCACTGGTCTGCAGAGAACACCTAGACTGAATGCTGTGCTGCAGGCTTCCCAGGTACCATTTTTCTTTGAGCACAAAGCTGATTTCCCACTACGTGGCCAGATGTCTACAGTGCCTTCCAGTGCCTTCTCCTTCCTTCTATCCACACAGAATACTTCAAGTGCCAATTTCCTCGTATTTACCAGAGCACCTTCACATCCACAAAGATGATTTGATGTTGGTTTTTTTTTTTATATTGAGAGAAAAAATAGGTTCCTTCAGCTGCAGTAACAAGAGCAGGTATGCAGTCAGCTCTGTGTGGTGTGTAGCACCACAGGAAGAGCAGGGTTTTTGCAATGACGTGGGTACAGCTTCCTGACTCTGAGTGAGATGTTCCAACATGAGATGGATCTTCATAACCCAGCCCTGTACTGATGGTGACAGATAAGGATGATTTGTGTTTTCAGCCTCAGATTCTCCTTAGGTACTGGCAGGCCTCCTAGCACCTGAAAGCAACAGAGGTATATATCCATAGAGGTGACTGAGCTTTGCATTTTATTCAAGTATTCTGATAGGATGATTATTTTAGAGACACAGAGACAGACTTTAAAAAATATTTTGCTAAATTTAGGTAAATGGTGTTCTTGAATTGGCACAGTTAGGGGAAAGAAAGTGGATGGCAATAGCTAATTCAAAAAAGCAGTTTTCCAGAACAGTATTAGCTCCAGCCTCCAGGGGGTTTTGCTTATTTTCATTTCTTTTTTCTTTCATTTTTTTTTTTTTTCCTTTGCCTTTTTCTTTTAAGCATATGAGTGGGCTGGAGGGGAAGAAACAATAAAAAAAAAAAAAAAAAAAAAGAGAGGCTGAACGTGATGCCAAAGTGAAGGAATGATGTAAATGAGACCAAAAGAGACAAGAGAAGGAAAAAAAAAAAAATCAATAAAAAAGAACAGACCCTCAATAGTGGGTATTTTGTTCTCTTATCCTCTTGAGCCAAAATGAAACGTGTATGTGGAATAAGAAAAACGGTGTGCTATTTTGCCTGTAAATTCAGAGCTGTAATTGCCAAACAATGGCCATTAGTTTGCCTTGACACAGGGCTTTTTGTCAAGGAGCACAGCTCAGCCTGTGACTGCTGGAACAATTCCAGCCTCAGCCCCTCTGAAGCTGCTTCAGCTTTGCTGCAATTGTTAAGAATTATTTATCATAGACCCCGAACAGCACAACTGAAAGCATAAAGAATTGGTGATAGCCTGAAACCATCTTCCAGTAGTTTAAAAATCTTGATTTCTCCTGTATTCCCTTAAAATCCTCATTCTGGGTTTTTAATTCTAAGTTATGCTCCATAACCCTTTGTTGCTGGTCTTTAAATGTACTACATTTTGGACCCAGAAATAAAAAATTTAGATAATGTTTGAGAAGGAACTGCCATAGATTTTTTATTTTTTTTTTCTTGCAAACATGCTTTGGGAACTCAGTTGCTAAATGAATTCCTTTCAGAAATTTCCATGAGAAAAAATCTTAAGCACAGTATCCATCAACTTTAAATTTATATAGAGTCCTTTCACACGTTAAACAGACTCAATAATTTTTACACTCACTCATTAGAAGAGATTCCTCCTCAGAACAGATAATCAATACAATCACAGCTGTAAGTGAATGTAAATAAGATTTAATTTTATCTACTATCTGAAAAATACTTTCTTCTGGTCAGAGAAATGCTTATTTATTTATTTTTTTTCTTTGAAGAGTGATAATTTAAGCCTGAGGGCAAAAAATGGCTTGTAGAGACAGCATCAATAGTGCTGGAATTCCATATTGCTTTCTTTCTGACTATTTCAAGACACCTTTTCCATGCAGTTACTAACTAGAGTTACTAATTAATAATTATAATTACTATATAGCTTATCTGATGACACCAATAAGTGCTTCAGGCATTTTTGTTTTTAACTAGAAAACAATTTTGTCACAATTATTGACTACAAAGCAGCTCTAAACCAAAGGCCAACAGCTGTATTCTGCACCTAGGATGGAAAACAAATGAGGAGGGCTTTAATTAGGGGACTCAGTACTAAGCAAAACATACCAAAAAATGACACAGTCCTTTTTTTTTCCCTTTCTCAAGTGTTGCAGAACAGTAACCCATCAAAAGGATAAAGTAGTATTTTTAAAATAAATTACTTTTTTAATAAATTAAACTGTAGATTTAATAAATTTAAACTGTAGATTTCATTGTTGAGGATGAAGAAAGAAGCTCAGTCTATATGCAAGGCTTTCATTATCACTCTTTGAAAGATAAGAGTACAAATTATCAAGTCCTTTTCGTTGGTTATCTGGTTGGGTTCCTATTTATCCTTGAAAACCTCATACACCAAATCCTAATTTATTCTGATAAATATCTCCATTAAATACACTATCTTTCTAGAGGGGAATATTCGAGCTTCCTTATCCTGAGATGCTTCATGATTTATAGCCAATATTCAGTCTATCAGTATTTACTATGCCTTGCTGCATAATCTGTTTTACTCACTGGGCAGCAGGCAGCACCCTCCACAGAAAATGAAGACAAATCTGCAGGGAGCAGAGCACAGCAGTGCTGACAGACTGGCAAAGAGTTAATATAAAGCCAGGGTTCATTTCTTTGTGCAATATACAGGACCAGAGACAAAGCAACTTCTCAAGTGCTCATTGTCTCTCCTGCACTGGCCTGTTTTTGGCAGCCTCTGTCTACCCCAGTTTGGGTTTTTTGCCAGTGTTAGCTACAGGCTTGTCTGTCACTGCCCAAAGAATCTCTCCCTCCCTTGGTGGCCTAAACCCAGTGACTTCATAAAATCAGTTGTGTTTGTTTCTGGCAACACTTGTTGTGCATACATCATTAAAACAGTGTAAAATGCAGCCTTTTCCATATTTTTAGACCATTCCTCCCATAAACCACACAGAACCACATTACCACTTGGCTTTTGCTAGTGGTGCTTTGCTAACGAGCACTGAAGAATTCTCAGTGTTGAAGCCAGGGCTAAAGGAAGATGAGATGTGCCCCATTCCCTCATCAAGAGGAAACCCTCCTGGGTACCAAATATCACCAGCCAAGCAGAACACAGCACCATGCCTCCACTGAGCAGCTGCAAACAGTTGTTGGCTTGCCATGGAAATCAGCATCTGTTCCGTGGTGCAGAAAAACAGGGTCTGATGTGTCAAGCACCCTGTGGACACTTCATTATGATCATTGGAAAACCAACTGGTGAAGATTGATTTGCAAAGCCAGCATCAAATGTCACTGCACCACCTTCCCAGTGCTTCCACGAGCTCCGTGTTGGACCTGCAACAGTTGTTCCATCTTTATGGTTGTGAAGAAAAAGCTTTGCTGATGAGAAGGTTGCAATGGCTCCCATCTGTCAGTAACATGGAACTACGAATCTCATTAACTCAAAGCAAGATTTTACATTAGGGATGCAATCATAGGAGAGCTGAATAGCAAGATGGTTTGAAATTGGCTTGAATTTGTTCCCACTCCTTCTCAAGTGCATGGAAAATCTGTTTTTCCTGCTCCTCTTTTTAGAACTAGAATGAGAAAGACCTGAGCTGGCAGCCCGTGCCCCATTTAAACTAAGGAACATCAGGTTCAGAAGTATTTACTAGATGGAATCCAATGGTTATAAATGACATTTCTATTCCATTTTGATTTCTCTCTTTAATTTCTATCTCAGGAATACCAGTTCCGTGACTGTGCCAGACAGGCAACAATTTACACTGTTTTAAAAACCAAATCATATCTATCACAGTATAAGCACAGAGATAAAATGTTTTGTTTTGGTTTTTTTTCCAATTGACTGTTTCTGCATCTCAGTCACCTCAGAAACTGTGTGCAGGCCGTGTGAAAACCACTGGTTTATCACACCAGTAAACCATGATGGAGACTCAGTTAAACAAGTCAAAATGATTCCATAAATGCTGTTTCTGTTAAAAAGCTGGCTCTGGGAGGAACTTGTTGCATGCAAAAATGGTGATAAAAGCCTTTCAGTAGAAATTAAAACTTGCTCAGTAGTGTTTATACAAAACCCCACATCAGCTGTCAGCATTTAGCAAGTGGTCACAGCTCGTTTTAATGAATGATCCTGGGAGGGCAGCACTGGGTGAGGCTTCCAACTGTCCTGTTTTGAAATGAAAAGCCTTATAACCAGCCTAAACTTCATGCCTTTCCATTTCCCATATCTACACCAGTGTTAGAGAGGCTTGCTCCACAGGAAAACCAGTCAGTGTTTGAATGATTCCCTGACTCAAGGCTAAAATCTCTCTCCATTGTTTTTACCCTGTAGCAGAAAGAATCATTCTTGTCTTCTGCTGTCAAATCAATCCCTGCCAGTTCTGACCAGACAAAAAACTACCTTAGAGAACAGTGACCTCTGCTTGCTTCTTGCTGTCTGATTCTCCAAGTTGCATATGGATTTGAAGTGGAATTGTTTTCTTTTTCCCCCAGCCAACCTTAAAATTTACCTGACTATAACAAGCAATATTCTTAGCAATCCAAGTGCTTACAACACAGGTTCAGTTGATTTCCTTTTGTAAAAAAAATTAACTATTTCCATCCTTTAAGAATAATAAATTCAGACAGGAAATTACATTGGCAGGGAGCTATGAAAATAGCCTGTGTTGCAAATGAAAATCAGTGCTCATATCAAACTCTGTCAACTGTGGGCTTGTCATGATGGAAAGTGCTAAACAGCTGAAAAATTATAGAAGGGCTTTAACAAATACTGGTGTGACCTCTGGAATGCAGAAAAATCAGACTGGAAACTGCAATCTCTGGCTGATATTCAGATCTAGGCTAAGTTTCTACAGAAATTCAAATCTCTGTCTGCATCATAGGCTAAAAAGTTCCAGTTTGGGAGTCCAAAGTTTCTTGTTTTCAGTGAGCACGAGGCAAAAACGCAGGGAAATGTGCACATGCTCCAAGCAGACCTGATCCCTTTGTATCTCTGAAGCTCCTAAAGATGCTGAAGGTTTATTTTGGCTTTGCTAAACCTTCCTTTTGTTGGTGGGAATCTGCTGAAATTCAAAATTCAGACGTTTTTGGCTAGTGATGGACATTTGGAGAGAGCTGTTTAAACAGGGAGAAGCCAGTGTTGGAAGTGCCAGGGGGTTTTAACAGCAACAGCTTTCTGTGGGAGGAGATGTGTTAGCTACAATCCCATGGGATAATCAAATAATTCTATGTAGGGAGAACTTTTTTTTTTCCATAACAACCTCAGAGCTCTGGGCATATAAAATCCTAAAGCACACTATGTTTATTAGACACCAACCTTCTCTTACTGTCACAAGGTACTTGTGCATTCACTTTGCAGCTTCAAGTGAAGCTCCATTCCTTCACTTCAGATTGCTTTTGTTGCATTGCAGGGTTGATGAACCTGTGTTATGAGTCCTGTTCTTCCTGGAGAGCCTCCCTGCCAGCCCTCACATGGTACCTGCTGCATGGCCTGTGCCTGGGAGACAGCACATTTGCCTTCTGTCTGCTCACAACCTGACCACTTTGGTCCACTCACAAGCTTCAGCAACCAGAAGGTAGGGAACTCCATCCTGCAGAACATTAATGGAAGGGGTCCCTGTCTCCTCACCATCTCAACCCCTTCTGTCCCTGCAGTATTCAGTGTATTTTGCACACACAGTTCTAAAACCAAGGCCTTAGATGTGTTGGTTTACATTCTGTTCTGTCCTCCATTCAGAAGAGATGAGGAAATACCTAAAACCTAGTCCCCCTGCACTGGACACACTTTCTGGCAGGGAAGCTCTACTTCTCTTTTGGGATGTGACAACACGTATCTGAAGTTAATAATTGTAACATCTGCTTCTGTTAATAAGGATTAGGTGAGAAAATTAAACTAATAGATCAGCTTCCACTCCCCACCCCCCAGTCTCTAACTTTATGCTTTCTTTTGTACCTCACTGTGCAAACACAAAATGAAATGTACACAGAATGCTGGGCTAAGCTAACTTCCCATGAGGAGTTCTGCAGATTCCAGGCTGATTGGACCCACTCATTAACTACAGGCTAGGTGGCAACAGTAACTGCTTCATCCCCTACTCACACTTTACAACACTGTTGTCTCCACGAAGACACTGTAACTCTGACCATGCAGCTAGGGGTTCTTTCCACTGCATCAATACTGTGATAAAATAAATATCCATTTTTACATTTGGGTGTAAACATAACTATTTATTCAAAATATGCACATTACTTGCTACCAGTGTAATGGTTTGAACCTCTACAAACTTCTGTGCTTAGCTGATGAAATGGAAAACCTTTCTCATGACAAGGTAAAAATGCACTGAAACCAGTTAGATGTTAATACACATTTCCTTAGGTCAGCAGCAAGGATAGAATCAAACTGTCAATCTGACACCTAATGACAACCAGCATTGCATTGTCATTGATCTAAAGTGAATGATGATTTAACTACCTTGGAAATGAACACACTTTTCTTTCATTCTCTTCTAAGAAAGGAACTTGGAATGTTATTTCTTGACATGTAAAGTACAAGTGCATTGCTCTGAAATCATCCCCACCATTGGGTATTGGCTTGTAATCCATCTGAAACAGCTTCCAGATGAGATGAAATACACATTGCCAGCCCAAAGGAATTCATTTCTTCAGATGAGCTGAAGGGAAGGTGTACTTCTCTGAATACAAGTAGGTAAATCCTTTTTACTTCATTTCAGAACACTATCAGCAATCTGAACTTTCATAACAGCTCAAAAAAAATGTTTTCAGCAAGAAATGTGTTGCACTGAGACACCCTGCAAACCTTTACCAGGTTAAAAAAATCAGAAATGAGAAACAAATATGAAATGAAACTTCCATGAACAACTCCTCTTTACTGAAGGACTTAATAAATCCCAAGAAATTCTTCTTTTGTTGTTGATTCTGGATATAGTATATATCAGATATATTTGTGCTTACCTGTCTTCAAGGGCCTTGTACCTGCTTCTCCATACTGCTTACAACCAGACAACTTACAACAGACCAGGGCTATTGCTCCTTTGGCCATATTTTGATATCTTTTGTATTTTTGCCATCAGACTATGGAGATCTATGATTTTAGACCAGGTGTTTATGAATCATTTATTCATGAATGATCCCTGCAGAAGGGCCACATAAATGTTAGGCATTTAGATGCAGTGCACCTGAACAGCTTAGGTTTTCTTAATAAGATTTTACATACTTCCATACAGCTTCAGGCAACCATAGAGTTCTTCTTCAAAAGATTAGCTTAGGTTGAAGAAGTCAAATGGAAAGTCTGCACCTTGTTCATGGGGAATGCTGCCTGGTTACCTAGGAGCTGGTGCTGCTAAACATCATCTCTAGTGTCCCCTCAGAAACTTACCAGGGTGGCTACAGGACTCTTAGGTCAGCTGAGCTTTGATGATAAGAAACCAAGACTACAAGATTTCAAGTTTATAAAAAAGATTTCTAGATGATAAGAAATTTTTTTTGGAACTTTCTGAAGTGACAGTAGAAATGACCTTTCCAGATCTTTTTTTGAGGCTTGTATTATTCATATCAGATTGATGATAAAACATCAAGGAATAGAAACTTGCTTTCACTGTATGTTTTTGAGAAATACTGAAGTGCAGCTGAGGGTACCATAGAGATTCATGCAGAAATTGCAGACAAATCTGCATGATTTATGTATTAAGTACCTCATACTCAAAGATTTTCTTAATTTTCCATTTTATGAAACAGACTAATATCTGAAGATTAAAATCTGCAGCCTCACAGGAGATTTTCTGAGTATCATATCTCTGGAAACGTTTGTAGAAACTAATATTACAGTAACTTCCTTGTGCTGGAAGGAAGGAGATTGGAAGGACCCAGAGATTCACCCACTCCCCCATCTGTCACAGCTCAAAGCACAGACCAGGTAAATCAGGCCATCTCTGGGGATATTCAGAAAAGACTGGCAAAAAAATGGTTTATTCCCTCCAACCTGTACATTGATGTGAGCCATTTGTTCCCTCTGAATACACTTTCCTCAGGGTAGCCAAGTGCCTGAGTATTTCTGGCACCCATGGAAATAATCCTCTGCAGTATCTATCACTTGTGTCCCCACATGGGAAGTACATTTACTCTCTAATGGGGAACTGAAACAAGATTGTCACCACTGTGACTAATGGCAACACAGGACAAATAGGAAACACTTCAAGGGAAATATTTACAAAAATAGCATACACAGAAGACATGAATACTTGAAAGCTATTTCTATTAGCTATTCATCTATTTCTTACCAACCTTCATCAGCAGGAAAGGATTCCCAATTGGCCAGAGTAGGAAACACTTCTTAAGAATTTTTCATTCAGGTATTTGTGTATGGCAACTGCAATTAGCAGCTCTGCATGTGTTTTATATGCAGAATTTATGTCCTGTAATATAGGTGACAATAACTATTAGTGAAAGTTTTCACAGGAGCTAATGGTCAAAACAACATTGACTTGTTCTGTGAGTCTGAAATGCTCAGTACTTGCTGCATCCACTGGTTATATTTCAGCATCACTGACCATCCCACTCACCTACTGTACAGCTGTGTTGTCACAGGGCTTTTCAGGTTAGAAACTGGGCATTTCACAGCTCCCAGTTGAATGCTGTTTCTGAAGATGGCTGATAGAAATAAATTCTTAATTTAAGAATGAAAAAAAAAAATCTTGATGCTTTGATTGCTCACGACAAAGAATTCCCATTTACATATATAAAATATAGGAAAAGGATTAGACAAAGCAAAAAGTTACCTCAAGTGCCATTTTTATATATATATATCTCAATATATTAAAAAAAGCCCATGTAATGGGCTATTTAGTGCCATTTATTTTAAAAGTATGCTTTCTGACAGTTGTGTCATGCCAGTGAAGACCACTATCACATGACAACTGAGCCCCTTCTCTATACATTGCTGTATCTACTGCACAGAAGCATTACACAAAGGCTTTGTAAAAAGCAAAAGTCACTCTGCTTAGTGCTTGTCCAAAACCAGGCCAGGATCGAGCATGATACCCAGCAGTGAAGGTGTTTAAATTCCAACACAGCACTCCCCACTCCACTCCTGGTAGAGCACAGATCTGTGTTTGTGTTTTGGCAGGCTGACTCTGGTGTTTCTGAAATCACAGACTTTAATGGAAACATAAAGGTGATACACAAAACAACATCTGAAAACAGCTAGATTGGATTGTGACAGGAGCAAGCTTTGGTAGAACTGGATTATTCAGAATAACCATCACAACGCTAACAACGAGTCACTGGGGATTTATGTCCCAACATGTGCAGCAAACAAGAAGTTGGCTTTAGCCACAGTAGCTTACAAAGAAAGACAGAAGTAGTGCTGATCTCTTCCACATAGAACACACAACCCACAGTCCCATCCTTCTTCCACACATCCAGTCAGTGTCGTAAGCACAGCATTTTTGCATTTCACCTTAACAAAGTCCAATGACATCTTCCTTGTATAGTTTCATCAACAGTAGAGTTTTAGAGCCATTTTTTCTGTGTAAGTGTTGCTTGCTCATGACTTTCAAGGTCGTATGTTTATTTGGAATTATGTCATGGCAGTGTCCCGTGCATGGCAGTGCATCCAATTTGGAGCTGAGAGGAGGACTCCACCCCACTGAACATGACTGCAAACAAAATCTCTTTACTTGAATTCAATCTAAAAATCCTGTACAGTCTATTTTGAACTCAGAGGAGGAATTAAGAGTGTACAAGACTGTGTGTTTTAACATTAGTAAGAAGAAGGTGATGGAAAGTAAATTGTGTCAGATGAACACTCTTGATTGCCATCAGTCTATACAGCTTATCTTGTATCAAATTGATCTCCATTGTGCTAAAGGTAAGAGAAGTTAAGACTAGTAAAACAAACCATCTTCTCATTAAGACAAGACAATACATTTTACAAGACTTCAAATATTGAATCTCGGGTCTTCTACTGAGTTACTTAAACGTTTGATTCCAAACCAAGATACTGGCTCCATTAGTGCCAACATTATTGTAACACTTCTCATCTGGTAGCAAGGCTTGGGAATTTGGGAGCCTGTTTCCCCCCATATTATAATAATATATTCCATATATTATTTGTGCTTCCTGCTTAGATCAAGTGGTCATATGCTAACAGCCACTGTAAAAGCAGCAGTTCGAGTACCTGTTTCCACCCAGCAAAGCTGTACCATAGGATGGTTAGTCTAAAAACCAGAGAGAACGAAGTGTGAGGCCATTTGCAGCAGAAGCTGCCAAATGGAACCATATACAGAAGGGCAATCTGGAAAGAAGTACTGGAACTGCAACTCTTACCCAGCTTGATATGTTTTCTGCAAGGGGAAATCACCCATTTTCGTCTTCAGCACGAGTAACACATTTTAGAAACCACCAGTGGAAAGGGTTTGCCAATTCAGAAGTCGGTTGCCCGTCGTACAAAGAATGAGCCAATGGACTTGCCATTCTTTGCATCCTTGCTCCCCTCAGGAATCCATTACCTTTCACAAAGAAAATGTTAGCTATCAAACTTGTCCATAAATTTTGCCGCTGAGTGTGAAACCATCCAGTTAGCATATACACTATCATTTGCATATCTTGAAAACACAGAGTTAGTGCCATCGAATCTTGTGAGTGGGACGGGGCTCTCCTCAGGCCAGTTCGGGTAAGACATGCCTAAAAATGAAAACAGATAATTTTTTCTGCACTGAAGAACCATAACTTCACGTGCAGACAGTAAGGCCCTTGGCAAAACTCCCTTCGATATCTCAAGCCAGCCCACACTGGATTTTGTCCCAAATCAATTCACAGGAATTAGGTTTCAAAAATCCCTGAAGCATCAATTCAGAAGTAGGCAAAAACCCAGAAAAAAAAAAAAAAAAATAAAGTGCTTACTTGATAAAAAAATGCTGTGTGCACATAATAAAAGGCTCATGGTTTTTCTTTTGATGAGCATCCAACTTGCCATCATTTTCCTGTTTAACAGTCGTGCAGCAATGTATTGCTTTGCAAAAGGAAGTTCTTGCTGTACAGGAAGTGCTCCAAGAATTACTAAAGCTATTTGGGACAGGATCCAAAGGCCATTCTAATGACTGAGAGGATTTCCATGGACTTAAATGAGTGCCTTTCCTTTGGCTTCAGTGAGGGTTTGGGGACACTCTCCCACCTTCACCAAGGCTCCCCTGCTGAATTTTAGGAAATCCCAGGAGCACAACTGAGTAAAGTCCAACAAAGTCCTGAGCACTCTGGAGTCAGCATTTAAAGGAGTATTTCGGGCACGTGATTATTGGCATCAAGTCCAGCAAGTGCTCCTCAGTTTAGGCACAAGTGACCACCAGGATGGGAGCAGAGTGCTTAGCACCATGTTGATCCAGCTGTACAAGCCCAGAGCCATACCCGGGGTCTAGATTTTCCAAATCTGAATTCTGATTTTGTTGTTTATTGAGCATTCAGCATCTGCCATCAACCTTGGGGGAGACTTTTTCTGTTCCTGCATTCTTTGAACAATCTGGCCACTAAGTGCCCCAAAGTGGACGTGAGTTGGGGGAACCTACTAAAGAAAATTATAGCTAGGGCATAGGTCAAAACCAGACCCAAAGCCATGCTTTGATGGCAGCTTTTCAGCTAAGAGGGCTAACTTTTTTAAAGCCTTACTGCTTGGAGGATGAACAAAAAAATATCTGTGATGTTAGTAAATATCTAAAAACGTGTTGAGTATTTAATCAGGAGACAAAATGTAGGAGTTTTGGCAAGAACCATTTTTACTGTCCATCTCACCATCACAATATGAAAGCATATGTTCTTTTTTAAAAACACTTGCTACATCAGTCAATCAAGGTTTAGTACTGACATGTTCATAATAAATCAAAGGACGTGAAAACAGCTCAGTGTATTTTCAAAATGCCCACTGATCATTCAATTTTCAAAGGACTTGACATGTTGTTTTAGTCCATATGTAATATTTATATACAGTATTTCCACCTTCTGTATATAATGCTCTGCTTTCATTCTATGATACATTAAATAGACATTTCAGCTTATGGATCCAGAATGTATTAACAGCAGCTGAAATTTAGAAATCCATCTTGATAAATGAAAAAAAATGTTACAGATGGGCCCTAACATTCAGCTGTGGCAAAAAAGAAGCAGTATTAAAGTAAAAGAAGTCTATTGCTTAAATTAGAGCTGCAGAATCTAACAGACTTGAAACATTCCTAGCCTCCCCCAACAGGATAGTTGAATTAGATACTCATTAGCATTTTATATTTCCCCTGAGAATACTTCCCTGATTTTTTTTTCTTTTTCTGTATGATATCTAGTCATTTTATGTATTTTCACATCCTTTTAAAAACATTTATTTTAGACACAGTTGCAAAATGACTAAAGAATGATCCTGATGCAAACTTTGACATTTACCAAAAGAAAAAACAAACAAACGAAAAACCCAAAAGAAGCTTCCAAGCAAAGTTTGATTGGCTTCATTCAGACAAGAAACACTGTAATGGGGTTACAGAGTCTTAGAACAGTGCAGAAGAAAAAATCATATTTTTTTTTGTGTTGCTAGAATCTAGTAAATGCATGTGAAATTCTACCATAGAGTTTGTTTTCAATCCATGTGGAAGGGAGGGTTCGAGGGAGGGGAGCATTATTACAGTCCACGAGGGGTGTTTCCTCTTCTGAGAGCCCATCATCATAAAGTAAGGAATCAGAAGGTGTGGAAGCTGCAAGATCTAAGTAGTCCTAGGAAGTGAGCACAGAAAAAGCTGGGTCAATGCACATGGCAGTGTTGCTGGTTGGGTATAAAGGTTCAATGTGCATCTGGTTTCTTTGCCACCCTACTGCAGTTAGCTTTGGATAGCCCCTGGCAGCTGACCCTGATTCTCCAGAACACTAGAGACACATTCATAGCTCCCTTCCTTAACTCTGCACATCCACAAAATAATCAAGTTAAAAGGCTGAGACCAAGCAATTTGTTTGACCTTCAGTTTCTGTTATAGCTGATACAGAAGTATGCCTGAAATATATATATATGTATATTTATACACACAAAGACATGTTTAATGGAGAAGGTGCTCAGATCTTCTCATCAGTTTACAAAAGCTATTGCATAATCATGTATAAAATTAGCTGTAAATATTGCCAAATAAAGCTTCTTCTAAATCTAAATATATAGGTCAGCCATAAGAACTCATAGGTTTTCATCTATGCTGCTGAATTGCTTTGATGCAAAAAACAAAAGTGGAGCACTTTCAACTAATCTCAAATATACCTTTTCCTTTCAAAATGGCTTTTCCTTTGTAAATTTGCTGAAATGAAAAAGGCAATGTTGCCCAGTTGTCCACACTGAAAAACCTTCAGAATTCTTCATTCAGAAAAGCAAGAGGAAAAAATCACTGATTTGTCAAGCTCTGTTTTGGATTGGCTTTGGTTCCAATGATGATGAAAATGTCAGGGGGTTTGCCAGCCTCTGCATCACAAGTCTGTCCCTGGGCATCCAGACAGTTTGCATGCTAACCCACAACAGCTCTGAAGTCAGAGTGACTTCATGTACAGCCTGGACCTTTCACTTGCCATTTGTAATGAACAACTTCTTTTTACACTCACATTCTGAACTAAACAGTTCCATTTGTTTATTAGTCCTTCTTGCACCCAAAGGAAATGCCAACACCTTCTCCATCTGGCCACGGTCGCTGTATTTCCTCTGGTTTTCATTTGTACCTCTCCCCTTTCTCCTCACTAGGAGATTTTTAATCAGCTGGTTTTGTACAAGTAGGCATGCATACATTCTAAAAATATAAGCAACTTGGACTTATTTTTAGACCTCAGCATCCATGCATTCCAAGAAAGGCTGTAAGGGGTCATAGTTTTACAGTAACTCAGAATGGCAGATTCATGCAGCTTTCATAGCTCTTGTTGCTATCATCAGATAACTAAATCATGGCCAAAGAAATGCTGCATTCTTCTAGTTCTAGGCTTCCTAGGGTCATTAATTCAGCAGTGCAATTTGGGAATCATTTTCCAAAGTAATATTTAGTTAGCTAATTAAAGGAAGCTAGGTGCATGAAGGGTAACTCATCTGCATCCTGGTTCAAGTCCCCAAAGCCACTGTATGCTGCTTTCTCAGAGCTGGATGCATTTGGAAGAAACTAGGTATATAGAATATTTGTGCACATTCAAACTGAAATCATCACAAAACCTTTCACTAACTCGTGCTTTCCCACACTTACCCTACTCTTCACCATCATTTTCTCTAGTTCCTTGCTGATCTCAGCAAATGTTGGTCTTTTGTCTGGTTCTTGCTTCCAACAGCGCAACATCAGGTTGTACCTGTCACCCACCACAGGGTGGAAAAGAAAACCCCCCAGATTGTCAGAAGTGATCACAGAATCATTTTGGTTGGAAAAGACCTTCGAGCTGATCTGAGCCCAACCACAAACCTACCACTGCCCACCCCACCAGCAAACCACATCCCTGAGCACCTCACCTACATGTCTTGTAAATACTTCCAGGGATTGCCTGTCCCAGTTGCTTCACAACCCCTCCAGTGAAGGTGGTTTTCCTAATGGCCAACCTAACTCTGCCCTGGAACAGCTGGAGGCTTTTTCCTCTTGCCTTATCAGTTGTTACCTGGGAAAAGAGACCCTCACCTCACTACAACCTCCTTCCATGCTTCTCTTTCTAGTGCTGAAGCTGAACTGTGGCATGAAGAACACCCACCTAAGGCTATTTGCACAAAACTAACAGTCTATTCTTGTTATTGTTATGATTCTTGTTCTGTCTTTAACTGCCCTTCCATAGCCTACAATGGGGAAAGAAAGAGAGCAGAATTAACATTTTATACTTGAGTGACTAGAAGACAACCCTTGGCCAAGGTTTGGATCTGTAACTCTCCAACCTGTGCCATTCGAGTTCTTTTTATAGCTGGAATGTTTTCAGGACTGAATGATCTAGTCATAAAGTGCTCTAATTGTGGAAATAGTTGGCTACAAGTGGAAAGCACTGCATTCTTGGCCCTCAGCTATGATCTCTGACTTCACTGGGTAAAGTGGAGAATGCATTTTAAGAAAAAATGATCCCTCAAGTGGGCTCTCAAAGGCTGTCAGAAAAACTACTGAGTGAAGCAGAAAAAATCTGGACCAGTCAGAAAATCATGATGTGGCTTGAATATAAAAAGAACCTCAGACATGGTCAGCTTGCCTAACCTAATAATTATCAGTGATCTAACATAGGTTTGAGAATTGGAGTCTTATTCCCTGCTGAGATGGAGCAAACAAAAAAAATGAAATATTAAGTATTTGCTAGAGGATATTTGCCAGTGACACTTACAAACTTCTACCCTGCCCTAAATTCAGACACCTTTAATATATTTTTTTTCTCCATCTATGGTACTAAAAAACCCCATTAAATATAAAAATAAATAATAGAAAATACATAAGAAAAATAAAATAGAAAATGCACTGTATTTTCTGAGCCTGGATGTGGCCAAAGCATTCTTCATATTGAAAAACAGTCAAAAGAGAGACATCACAGTGATGATAGCTCAGTAACTTTCCAAAACACCCCAACCATGACCAGATTCACATGCTGAACATCAGCCCATTCCTCATCCCAAACACCAGGGAAGAACCACGGAGAGAGAAGATCTCATGCTGAGAGTGTTTTAATAAAACAGCCAATAAAATCCAAATGGTTTCCAAATAGTAGAGGAACTGTCATGGGCTTATCAAGCCACAGAAAACTTGTGTTTTCAGATTTCTCATTTTTCCTATGCCATACCAGGACAACTAATAAGACAATTTGCAGAGAAACACTGAAATATTTTCTGGAATATTTCAGCTACCACTCTGTTTTATGAAATTCTCCTCCTCCCCCCACCCTCAAAAGTTTTGAACATCCATATTTACTTCATTAATACTCCAGTGTGTTATCCAACACCCCATCTTTTGGATGTAGCTGCATTCTGTTGGCAATTCTTTTCCTGTACTTTACTGTTCATGAATTTCATTGCATTCTTTTCAGCACTATACATTTTGATTAGCCCTCTGAGGTGTTTCAGAATAGTATTTATGGGGTATTTATTTAAACATTACAAAAAATAATCTATTTATTCAAGAGATGTTTTAGGAATCTAACAATGGCAAGAGGTACTTACATTTCCTCACTGCAGTTTTCTGGTCTCTCCATTCTATAGCCTGTTTTTAGAAGGTTAAAGAGTCTTTCAGGAGCAATACCTGGGTAGGGATTGCCTCCCAAAGTTACAATCTCCCAGAGTAGAACTCCAAATGACCATCTGAAAAAAGAGAAAAAAGCTTTTATTTAGTATGGTAGGTTTCAAGAGCTTAGTGAGGCTTTCACCCAACAAATCTTTTTCTAGGGTTTTGAGAAGCCACCCAAACTGAAGCCATTGCTGAGCCAGAGGGGCCATACAGATGCACATAGGGCTGGACCACCCTTGTTCCCCAACACCATTCATTAAAAAATCAGCAAGCAAGACAACAGAGGTGAGGAACACCCCTCTTTTATCCTCTGACAAAAGCTGCCTGTATCCTCTCTAGACAGCACCAAGTCCTTGCCATGGTGGCCCAGCACAAGGGCTTGTTCCTCTTCTGGACAGCACTCCTAGGGATGCTTCTCTTCTCCCTTTGGCTACAGGGGGAGTCTGAGTTCCCTACTTAGTCCTTAGAGTCCTTGTCTAAATTGATACAGGCTGTCTCAACCAGTCAGCAGGGGCCTGGTTTGCTATCTTCTCTGTATGCACAGTGTGTTGATTTCAGACACAAGCAGCACCTCCATGTCAGTGATTCAGGGCTTGTTCCTTTTAGAGTTGATGAAATAGGAGGAAAGCATTTCATCTGGAAATACCAAAAGCCTAAAATCAAGTACAACAGAGAAGAAGACAGAAAAAAATGTTTTCTGAAATGAACAGAAAGAATGGTGACTTTTTTAAACTCTGTTATTGATAAGCTCAAATAAAAAGACCTCGCTGAACGGGTTGGAAATATTTAGCTAGATTCAATGAGAGCATTTTCAATGGGCAGGTCAGGAGAAGAGAGGCAGAAATGTTTTTCCTTCCTCAGTGAAAGGCTTGTTTCGAGTCACAAAGAAGCTTGCAAATGACTCTGAACCTGATCAACTAACAGAACTACCCAAATCTGGATGTTGAAGATGAAGGAAAGCAGCCCACACTGTTTCACTCCAAGGGCACACTCAACAGGATGAACCAGGAAGCAAAAATCACACACAACTGATGGCATGTTAGTTTTCATACTCTCATCATGGGCTAATTTCTGTGACAACTGCACTTCTAAGATTGTAGGAAGTGTTAACACACCTCATGCAAAAGCCAAGCAGCAGCAGCTACTTCTCTTTGAAAATTCCACTTCGGGAGGTTATTCTCCAGCATCACCCCCTGTCTGAGCACAGCCCACCTGAGCTGCTCAGACTGTCAAGAAGAAGGATAACTCCCAAAGTAATAAAACTTCCCAAATGGGCACAGAAGCCAAAGTGAGTCTCGTGCAATCCTAAGTGGTGTGCTGCCATTTTTCTCCCTAATGCCCTTTGCTGAATTAATTTTTAATCATGCTGCAGACTCTTGAAAGCTAATGAATATTGATAGCATTTTCATATACTTTATTAATATACCTCCTCGTGCCCTATTTGAAGCCAATTATGCTCTGCCACGAGGTTATAATTCTGTCCATGATTAATTCAAATCAACTTTTCTAGTGTGGCAGAAATTCTTTTTAAAATCCAACTCCCCTGCTTAAGAGGAATTTTACAGAATATGAGGGCAAACCAGATGAGTAATTTCTTAATTAAAGTTGTTTAGCAAATAGGCACATTAGAATAGAATGCTGTGGAGTGCTGCAGTGCTTTCAAGGCATTATGCAAATTAAGCACTATAGGAGGAGATATGGGAGATGAAAAATTTCCCACTGTACTGTGTTTACTGCTGAATAAAAATGTCATCAGAAAGACAGGGAAGAAAACCACCTGAAGAGGAAGAGGGTAGGCTAGCTTTCCACTGATGTCATTGACCTCTGAGGCAAAAATGGGATTTTATAAATGCTGGCAAGTGGTTCTGCTATTGAGCACTGCTGACCACTAACTACAGAGAAAGGCTGATGAAGGAAGAGGCTGGAAAACAGAAATACAGGACATCAGAAAAAAAAAAAGAGGAGTGTGTTGGAATGGTTTCTGATATACATTCACCTCAAATATAATTGCATCACCACCAATGACAAGGAATATTCATAAAATAATATTTTCTCTCCCAGAAATCAGCAGGGCTTTCCACGGACATCCTGAGCCAGACCTGGGAAGCTGGCTGCAGGGCACAGGAGTGCTGCCCCAGACTCGGAGTGAGCTCACCAGCTGGGCAATCCCTGCCTGCCATTCAGCACAAGAGGTGGGCTGGTGGGCTTCAGAGCAGCCCATCAGGAAAACAAGCAGGGAGGAAAGGTACTGGATCCAGAAGAGCAATCAACCATCAAAGAAGAGGCAGTTCTATGACAACATCTGTTCTGGCCCCAAACCACCATAACAAATCTGTTTTGTAGAAAATAAGAAATTAAAAATACACTGAGTTTTAAAAATGTTTTAAAAACAATCTGGGAACAGTCACTGCAGAGAAGCACTTCAGCATGTTGGGTACTCTGGGCAAGTTAAAAAGAGACCCAGAAAAAACACCCTGTAAACAGGTCTAAGTAAAACATTCTCCTGAGAATTGCTCCAATCTTTTTTTCTTTTCTTACTCCAAGTGAAACAAAGTAAATGAAAATATTTTGTAATTTGTTTTCTAAGGAATTTCCAAGGCAACCAAAATATTATATTTCACTCAAACTGCTCTGACCTACAGAGAGAAGAGTAAAAATTGAATGTAAATAATTTTAGAAGTACAAATCAGAAGGCTCCTATTTGCACACACTGCTGTTATTGAAGTGTTTTGCTCCAAAGTGAAATGTAATTGAGATTGATGTGTTTTATAGAAGTTTAATGAAAACATCCCTTGCAAGAGGACCTGACTGAAGTAAATCTTGGAAGGTATCAAAATACTACCTAGCAGAAAATCAGGCATAACTACTTCTGCTTTTAAAGTCTCTTAGAGGTTCTTCTCCTAAGTAAATAATAGTTAGTTTTACAGCATCTTCCTGGTGACTAGTCACAAGCATCACTCATCCCAGAGAGAAAGAAACAGAAGCCTCTGAGAATCTTTTCTTCTAATTGAATTCAACAGCACCAGTGTTACGTGTCACTGCCAGCTGCTGGTGCTGTCCAAGCTGTGTTCTGCAGGTCTCCCTGGAAGAAGTAGCAGCTTTGGCTTCTATCTACCTTGTGCTTTCCCACTCGACTCCTTAACCAAGGGCAGAAGCCATAAAGAATGGAAGAATTTCCACTTACACATCACTTTGTGTTGTGTAGATATGATCAAACAGGGACTCTATAGCCATCCATTTCACAGGTATCCGGCCCTAAGGAGAGAAAAAACAATGCAATTGTTTATGAGAAAAAGAAGATTTCAAGTGGAAAACCAAGGTATTTGGTTTTGATATATATATATCAAAACTGTAAAGGATACTCTATCCATACTCTAATATTTTCCAGCAGACTCAGTGTTTTGGCATTTGATAAGAAAAACAGTGATGAGGACAATTTCACTCGTTCATTTCATTCCACAAACTTTAGGAATCTAATTACACACAATATGGTGGTGTGGTTTGTTTTGTTATTTGTGGTTTTTTTTTTCCAGAGGGTCACCAGTTGAAAGTCAGATGGATTCAGCTCTCTTCTTTAGAGCTTCACCCCAAAAGGTATGTTCTTCACACATTCATGTCTGTCTTCTCATTGCTTCTGGGAAATGTGCAAATGCAAACCTGATGGGGAAGGATGATAAGAGAGGAACAGCTCTGTCCTGTCAGGGATGATGAGCACCTAGATGTTGAGATACCTTTGCTTTCAGAACTGTACCTGGGCATTCACACTGGGTTCATGGTTACTACATTGGACCTGCAAGTTGCTGTTTTCCACTGACAGAAATTCACTAATAAAGTCTGAGACACCTGTCCCAGGTAGCAAATTTTCCAAGGTGCTTCCTAACCTTCACAGGATCACTGTCACTCATATGCTTTACTTCTTGTTCTCACAAAATTCACTTATATATACATATATATACACCCAGTTTCAGCAGGGTTTGAAACTTTATCCTTCTCCTTTCCTCTCAGTTTTGTCTTTTTCCTGTTTCCCCAAGCAAGCAAACAGATGCTTGCTCTGTTTTGAGTAATACTGTGGCCATGAGTGTCTCAGAGGTGAAGAGAAAATGTCCATTCAGTACATCAACCCCCCACCAAATGAAATAAACTGCCTTTACAGAAACACACCATTCTTAAAATACAGAGCAACTGGTGTAGATGGATGTAAAACACATCCATCAGGAGATAGCTAAACGAGCTTGGCAAAGATCTTTTACATACAATCATGTCTTCCAAAATGTTTTTTTCCTTCACAACTTATTTCAGGTTACAACACATTCACACAATCTGGCCTGAAAAATCCAGGGAAAGCTAAACTGAAAATGCACAGTACTCAAAAAATCTTTTCATGACATTCTAGATTTTCAGACACAAAAAAAAATATGTTATCAATTCTTTTGGATGAAGCCACAGAGGGAACTGAACGACTCATCTTTGAGTCACCAGAAAGTTAGTGAACATCCCAGTCTGGGACTGACTTGCAAAAGTTCTGCTGATGTCAGTGAGGGGTGAATGCAAACAGGCAGAAAGCAGGATTTAGCTTACTATACTGGGTATTTTTTCCAAGAATAAATCAATTACAAGCCTTATCTTCTTAGCCTCAGTGTTCTTACGTTCAAGAGTTTCTTTTCAGGAGGGAGCCATGTGACTTAACAGCTCCTCTTTGCCTTGAACCTCCTCTGCACAGTCCTGCAGGTGAAGTGCCCCATGTCCCGACCCGTGCTGAGAGCAGGCACTCACAATAATTCCTTGTGGCAGCCTAAACAGAACTGCTGTCAACAACCTCTGGCAGGTAGTGTCAGCTCCTGATCTCCCCTGACCTGTGATGTACCATTTTGATTAAGATTTAGTATCCTTCAGAGATTTGGAAGTATTTGCAGGGGCAGGGGGGGGGTTTGCTTTGAGTCTTCTGCATAGATGTGATAACCCCTGAAATGGGGATCTCTACAGAAGTGGTTTGCATTTCTTCATCTCCTCGGGATTAGTTTTGTTTGTTTATATCTGTAATTATAAATAGGAAAAAAAAAAGACAGAGAAAAATGAGATGGTTTTTTGTTTGCATTTTCAAGCAGTGTGATGAGGAACTGGATGAGAGAGCCCACCTTGGTTAAAAATGGGCTGCCCTCTACCTGTAAAACGGTTAGTAGCTAAAGCTCCTGCAAAGAAAACAGGAGTTATTCTTCTCTATCTACATTAACAAAACACAGGGCATTTTTAAGCATCCCTAACATTCTGTGTGATTCTCTGTGTGAACTCTCTAGACTGAAGAAAATGAAAGAATTTATTACAGACTGGATGGCACATTGCTCTTAAAAACCAGCAGACCATCCTGCTCTTTATACATAGTCTTGGAATTCTTCATAGGCTCACAGATGGGCAGGGACCTCACCCCTCTGCTCAGGGGAGGCTCAGCCACAGCAGGTTTCTTGAGACCATTTCCAGACAGGTTTTGATCATCTCCACAGATGGAGCTTCTCTGGGCAGCCTACTCCAGTATTTGACCACTGTTAGACAAGTTTTTTCTTTTCTTCAAATGGAATTTCTCATCCCATTGCCTCTTGTCACTGGGCCACAATAAGAAGAGTCTGACTCTGGTGGGTTTATTCCCTCCCATCAGGTATTTCTGTGTATTGACAAGATGTCCCTGAGCCCTTTTTTCTCCAGGCTAAACAAACCCTGCTCTGTCTTGCAAATCAGATGCTCTGAGGCCTTAATCATCATGGTCACCCTTCTATTTTTATTCATTTTTAAAATTTATAAA
>JAOEGS010012821.1:0-18319 GCA_025447755.1 Corythornis vintsioides | reverse complement strand
CAGCTCTCTCAGCCTCTCCTCAGCAGGGAGATGCTCCATTCCCCTAATCATCTTGGTGGCCCTGCGTTGGACTCTCTGTTTCCATGAGGCAATCAATCTAGCAGCAAGGAAGAATCTCTTGTGATGTGTGGCTATAGGCAATGAGCTAGCTTACATTTTGGATAACAGATCAGAATTTTATCAGTAGCATTGTCATAGTGGGACAAAAATATGACTGTTGATCAAAGGCTAGAGAATGCTAATACATTAGACAATAGGGAGCAGAAAGAATTTCAACCTAATTAGTGTCTACTGTTAAGAAGATACTAATTGAGTCAAATGTTTTTTTAAGAAATGAGCAGAGACACCAAAATATGACTTGAGTAACTACATTATTTCTTTACAGCCATCAGCTTTAGGCAACATGCAGTACAAATACAATAAATAGTTTACTGAGAAATATTAATTTCTTCCCATAGACAATTTCAACAAAAGATAAAATGCATTAGTCTCAAATCTGATATGTTTTTTTTTCTCCTTTCCCCAGACTTTTCCACAGAAGGCAACACTTTTTCTGGGGAAAAGCATTTTAATGACAACAAAACAAAATACCAAAGTACGATTATTTACTACCATGCTAACTTACCTTTTATTTCTCCAATTAAGTGGTACTCTTAATTATGTATATTTATGCTGTATTACTTCTAAATTGCTCAACATTCTTACAGTAAAATAAAGAGGTTAATTAAAGAACATAGTTGTTTGCAATGAAGAAGAAAGTCTGTGGACTAGTTTAGAAAGAAACTAATCCGAGAGTAGGTTTATAACCCTGCAGGATATTAACAAGACTTTTTGAAAGTCTCTTATGCTTTTAAAAACAAAATGAAAACAAAATGACCACCAGAAAAATAAAAATCCCACCCCTTTCCTGTATCTCAAAACATAAAGCTTTTATATAATGGCAACATTTACTTTCAAACTTTAAGACATCTTTAATGGATAACCTAAATCAAGACATTAAGATCCCACATGATTCTTATCCATTTCATGAACTACAAATAGAGTATCTTTCATATCAGATAGGATAAAAAAATTCTTGCACTGTTTCTGTGTTGGAAAACATTACAGAGTTAAATGCATCTTGTTCTGAAGCTACAGTTTAATTAAGTTAAAGTTTGTTTCCTTGTTTGGACGAGGAGCTGAATGATGACTCCTCTTCTAGCAGTACAGTCACTGGCAGTCCACAGAAGGGGTCACCTCAGACAGTGGGTGTTCCCCCATACCTTGTTACTTGATTGCCAAGCAAGGTACCTGGAAACAACAACTAAGGTAAAACTCTCCCTAGTTGGTCTGTCCTTTCCTAATGATGGCACTGCCTCACAGAGAGATTAAACTCCTGCTTACAGCTTTGATCAACAAAGCAGGCTCCTCTCCCTCAGGCAGCAGATGCTCAAAGAGCTGAGTTTAATTTCTGCTACTGACATAGAGAAGGAGTGTTATATAGCATCAGGACACAAGAATATGACTTCCTTAAGACACAGCTTACAAGTAGAAGAAATTAAAAAAAAAAAAAAAAGAGTGCAAAACGCCGTATTTCAGACATGGATTTAGAGAGTACTAAAGTTAGATTCTGCAGTAGGAAAACATACAAAATCTTTGTTAAGTGGGCCTATCTCAAGAAGTGCTGGGAAACATATTTATCCCTACAATAGAGAAAGGCTTTACTGAGGTCTACAGGCAACAGCACAAACCCCAAAGGTATTTACAAGAGGTATAAAGAACACTCATGGGAAGAGAACAGGAATTCCTAGAGCAAGACTTGCACTCAAGTAAGAAAAAAAAAATCCCACTTTTATTAATAAACAGGAGAGCAATTAGGAATCATCAACTACAACAATTAGAAAGGTGGCATCAAGACTGAAGGAGAGAAAAGATCCTCTCATGGACCATGCAGGTGCACATTATGCTAAAGAGTCAGTTCATACTGGAACAGAGCAACAAAGCTGCAAAGGTTGCTTGAAATTCGTTTGAATCCTCCAGTGAGCATAACTATTTAAACAGAGCTAGAAGGGCTTTGCCTTGACTATATTGGGTGGGGAAAAGGGCAGGGTTGTTAAGGATTTTTAAATATTTTTTTCTGAGGGGGAAGGAGAGAGCACACTGTTTTATGACAGCAGTCAAGGCATATTGGAAAACCCTACTAACTGCAATTGCTATTGGTCTTGGCAAATCCATCATATCAGCACAGAGTCTTTTCTGCATTCTTTATTACTGTCCACAATGCCACTAAGTGGATAGGTTTCAAAAGATTGTAGAACAGCAAAGTTAGGGCAAAATTCTTCAGCAGCAGTTCTTAAGGCTAATACAGTATTAAGATGAATGGACCACAGTGATTTGGAATCAGTGGACATGTTCCTTCTCTGTTTGTGAATTATCTCTCATTATTAAATAGAGGAACCACTGAACTTGCTATGAATTCCACCCTCTCATATGTCACTGGTTAAAAATCTAGAACCCTTAACTGAAATTTCAGTAGATGTCACTGCCAAAAGCTGGGGTTTTTTTCCTCCTGCTAGATTAATACCTATCAAAGCTGAAAGAGAATACAGATGGAGGCTAAAGGAGGCTTAACACCACTAATTCATGCATCAGTGCCTTTGGGCTTTGCTGGGCATTTCACTCAACTGCTTTCTTTCTAGTACATTAACACAGTGAATCTGCATCAGAGACCAATAATTTCATTAACTGGTTGAAGCTGGTTGGGTTGGAACATGAAACATTTGGCAAGACTGTAAATTAGAGGGTGTGTATTTACACAGTTTTGTCTAAGCAAAGTTCATTCATGAAGAAACTTAATAGACAGTAAATTTTATTGCACCTATTAAAGGGAAAATAATTTCCAAACATATTTGGCTGACAGCTCAAGTAAGAAGGGGATTTTGCTACCACTAAGCTGAAAAAGTTCAAATCAGGAATCTAAGGTTTCATGTTTGCCCTTCACTAGTTACAAGTCATCCTCTCATAGCGTTATCTTTCCCAGAATGGAGTTTCCAGTAATCACATGTAAACATGAAATCCATGTACACTGGCTGTAAACACTACTGCTTTTCCCTCCTAGTTGCAGCTGGAAGTAGAAAGCTTTCTTATTTCAGACTAATAGGATTGTCTGATAGAGAACTGCAGTATTGTGAAACCTGAGATTGTTCAGAAACACCAAGAACCTACTGGAGAGGAATGCCATTTAGATCAAGCCTAGAGTATCACAAACTGAAACCATGACTCTCTCACCCTTTTATGTACTATGAGTTTTTTTGGGGACACTAAAGTATGCCTTCTCTGGCTATTACTGCTCTTCAAATTAAAAAAAAAAAAAAAAAAAAAAAAAAAAGAAAGATATTTACAAAGCTTACAAGGAATTAGAACAGGAAAAATTTATTACTACATCAATGTTACTTACAAAATGAAAAGTAACTTCTCCTAGCTGTTGTATTTAGTATTCTACACATTCAGGAAGCAAATCATTAAGTTTTTGGGTTTTGTTTGCCATAAAAAAATATCTGTGTTTTGAGTGCCTGTGTACACTGTAGAACAGGTCCAAGGTAAATGGAGCATCCAGCTCTTTTGTTACTTGAACCAATTTTACACACATGGTGAGGACTGGCCCTGACAGACAAATCAGCATAGCTCAACTTAGTTTACTTGCAACAGAAACTTATTTAAAAGAAATAGGAAAATGAACATGTCACTGAAACCTGATTTCTCTCAATATTGATTTTAAGACTATCCTTCTTCTACAGTTTGTTTCTGACAGGTGCCATAGGCAAAACAACCCAGAAGACTGATAATAAGAATCTCAGGTTACTGTCGCCATGTGATTTAAGATTTTTACCAAAAAAACCAACCAACCAACCAAACAAACAACAAAACACAATCTTCTATAAATTTTAATAAAGTCACGACAGTGAGACTGACAAAGTAGCTAACAGAAAATATTCAGAATCTATCCTCCAAGTTAAATAAACACAACAAAACAATATCTCAGTTAAGCTCAGGTTGGCATTAACCATGTAAGTACACTGAAAGTAACCCAGGACACCTGTAAAGCAGAAGTGGGTGCCCACCACTCGGGCTTAGGCCTGCTCTCTACCCTCCCTTCCTGCCTGCTTTCTGTCACCGCGTGTTGCTGTGCTGTGCCGAGTGCAGCCCCTGGATCACACCTCGGCCAACGGCAGAACTGCAGGATGCACTTAAGGTACATCTATAGGGTAAGACAGTGGAACAGTTTCACTTCCTCCAGACTGGGTAAATCTTATGAAAAGATTTTGCTTTTGAAATCAGAAAACATGACAAAATGACTACTTAGCAGCCAATAATTAAAAGACAATTATCCACTGACAAACAAGATGATACCATTTCATTGAAGGTTCTATATAAAAATGAAGACGGAAACCTGAAGAACTTCTCCAGCGCTATGTTCAGCACCCTTTTATTAACAGACTTTTTCTTCATCAGATATTAAATGTGATAAATGTCATGTTCTCAAGTAACTGAAGGCTGCTTTTCCATCACTTGCAGATTAAGTTCAAGTGATTGTTGGGCAGATGGTTAGAAAGAGGGTGTATAATATGTTCTTGATCTGAGTTTGATTAATAAGATAAGAATTAGATGTTTAAATACTGGTTTACAGTGTTAGGAAGGACAGAACATCACCAACTTGCTGACAGAAGAAACACTAGAAATCAACCTCTGCCCCTCCTGTGAACATGATCAAGATGATCAAATCAATGCCCAAAGCCACAAGACCAAACTGACTGCATTCTTACAAGAATCTTTTGGATCAAAAATATTTACATCCTGAAGCATTTGAGGACTTGACTGTACCTGTATTATTAGCCAAATTGAGGCAAGTGGACCTTCCTACTCCTCTCAACTTTGCACTGCCCATCATTGCAAGACACCCATTGTGCCTCTCCTGCAATCTCTAAGGCCTCAGTTTCAAGCCGGATTTCACATGACTGAAAGGTGCGCTTCTGTCTCAATGCCATGTCTGTTCAGTTGATGCTAGAGGCAGCATGGACTTTAGGAGTCTCTAAGAACAGGAAGTCTCTTCAAGTTTGGACACAGCTTCTCTGGTAAGCTAAGAGATGATCTTAGGCTATTTCTAGATGCAGTGTTTGACACTTATGCCTCATGATTGGTATGTCTTGATCTGTACGCCTACTAACTTCTATTCCATTTCACATGTATGTACAATCCTGTAAGCATAAAAGCATGCCCATCATTTAAGGGGATGAAGCCAACATAGAACAAACATGCAGTAAAACTTGCAGATTTCAGTGCTCAAGGAAAGGCAAAGTCAGAGAACTATTCAGACAAGACAAAAAATACAGTTCAAAGTTCTGAAGATTTAGGAAGTTTTATGGTGTGATTTAGGTAAAACTAAGAACTAAGGACCTGAACACTCAAATATTTTCATTACTGTAATATATTATCAGCTCAAATAAATGAGCAAAACAGTGGGTACATTCTTTATAAGGAATAATCAGCTGACACAAAGGTAAAAACACAACTGTAGGTGAACTCTGTTTGAACTGGTTATGTAAAACACACAGGCAACTGTAAGGGGGTGTACTTTATGCTTGCTTTAAGAGTGAAGATTGCTAACCATGATGTTCCCCATGCTTTCAGACAACTGCAGTTTCCCCTGGTGAAGAAAAGCTTCCCTCCAAAAAAGATGCCCAAAGATATGTTAATTTTTCTTTAATGTATTATCTATTCTATCACCACAGCTGTCTTATCTGCTTTTTCCTCAAGGACTGATGCAGTTGCAAATACTGTTCTACATCCCATGACAGATTTTATTAATGACATCAAACACTGTTTCATGCTCTGCCTTGTTATTAAGTTCTGTGGTGGTAGAGGATATTGCATTCCTTTGTGTAAATTCTGTAATTTTTCTGAGTTTTGATAAGGCCATTAATCACAACATGACTGTGCCAGTCCAGACTATACTGGTGTCCAAAACAATGGGAACAATAACTGCTCTCTAACAACTGTTCTCTTTTATCTAATACTTACCTGTACAGATTTTCTCTGCTTGGGTAGTACCTTTTTTAACAAACATGGGAGAAGTTGAAGACTAAAGTAACACAATCACAATTCAGTAAATTTTATTATGAAGAGTCAGGACATGACTGAACTTACAAGCTCAGCATCTCACTATGTTCTAACTGACCTCACATTCTAGTGACTTCACTGGCAGTTGAAAATATTCAACATCTGGCAATAATTAGACTTAAATGATGCAAAGCACTTGAAAATTCACAAATGAAAAGGAATATAAATAGCCCTGAATTCTTTGCTCCTTTGTATGGTAGCCTGACACTACAAACCTTCTGCTGACTGCAAGCAAGCATTTGTGTTGCTTCCATTTGCTAACCAAAACTCTGTCTTCTTTCAAAATAGCTTCCAAAAGGTCAACACCTACAGAAATCACCTTGTCAAAAAGGACAACTGAGCAGCATTTGGCAGGCTGCTCTTACCTGTTTTGCTCTTATTTATCTCTTAAAATTTTTTGTTTTGCACTGTTCCAGTTGGCTACTGACTACTATTGAGAAGTACATTTCAAAATTAGGTATTTTATTATTATTTTATTCTGCACTTCACCACCTACAGAGGCCACATGTGCCTGTTTACACCTCCATATATAAACCACAGGCACTGTGTTACATACAACCCTCAAAAAAACCAGGTAAAGTAGCACTGGAAAAGAAAACACAGAATCTATTTCCTTCTTGCAGCACTGTTTACTTCCTTTATAGCACCTACAGCCACCTACTTTTACATGCCTTAAATAGAGATTACTTATCCCTAGATAAAGTGCACTCAGCACTTCAGAGGATTAAAGCCCAGCAAGTGTTAACTGCAGTAGGGTACAAAAGGAGCCAGCCCCTTGCATCATACCTGCACACAACCGTACTACAGATCATCCTTCAGTAAGGCAGTAGAACTGACTCCTTTTCTAAGCACCCTAGGTGTCTGCAGGTCCAAACAAGCCTGACTACGTGCCTGTCCTGCACAGCAGCCAACAGCAAATAGCCCAGAAAATTTGTATTTGGAGCACTGAGTGTATTTCCCCCCAGCCAAAATATTCTTCCAGCCTCCAGATTTACAGTAGGCAGAGTTCCTGAGTCAAAAGTGGTGTTCTGGTGGCCACTGCCCTGACAGAATACCCAGAAGTACAGAAAATCATTGAATTAACTTGGAACAGAGAGCAGACTGTGTGCAGAGGATGTTTAGGGCAGACACGTGTCTGAATGCAGGAGCTGCCTACCCCAGGCTATGGGTGTGAGCTCTTTCTCTAGAGCTGCCACCTGTCTAAGCCACCCAGGAGTAAGCTCAGGAGGATTTGTAGCAGACAGGTCAGCTCAGAGTCAACTTGCTGTGGGGCAGCTGTGCACTGGAGCCATTGCAAAGGGGAAGCTAAGACTAGATGGTGCCGAGGCAACGAAAGGCACAGCACTGAAAAATTTCAGCTTCTGTGGAACTGTGCAGCCCCACCCGCTCTGTAACCTGGCTACTTCTTCATATACTTAAGATTTTCCTGAGGAAAACAAGTTACCCCCATAACGGGGTAAGTCAAACAGCAATCTCAGGTCCTAACTTCTAAATACAGCTATACTTGACCTTTCCAGTTGTGAAAAGGTGTGGTTTTGCAGGTACAGTGTCAGCTGCAGGTTTAGAGCAAGACAAGAAGTGCACTCATGGTGTACATTTATCACATAGGTCTGTAGCAGCCAGGTGATTTCAGTGCTCTCTTACAGGGTATTACAGCCCTCTGTGCTTGGAAACAGGCAATGTAATTTCCCAAGGTATGTAAACTGTTGGTTACCCTACATTTAATATTTCTTCAAGGAGCTTCCTAATACTAGATATTACACAGATATAGTCTCCAGATAGCCAGCTTTGGTGGAGGGAAGAAGACATACTTGTTTTGCTTCATCATACAACAAAGGTTACTATTTAAAGTGCTTTTTATCTATTAATAGCATTCACACATAACAAATCTAGTATTTAACAGTACAACGGTTAAAACACAGATCCTTCTCTGGGTCTCTTACGGCTGTGATTCTGTTCTTGGGCAGCCCAAAATACATTAACTGTGTGACAGGATTAGATGTTCTGCCTATGAAGGAGTAAGAGCATGTCCTTTCTGCAGCACTTCATAAAGCTGTCTCTCTGGTAAAGTGTAAGGAATATTATCATAGTCTCCAGTTACTCTAAGAGTAGGTGATACAAAAGACAGGGACAGAAGTCACCTGGACCTAGATGCCAAAGGACTGGGCATAACACAACAGGTAAGGACTCGGACCTAAATATTCTTATGCTTTGCATCAAACTTCAGTGCAACTACTAGAACATAAGACCTTATCTAATCAGGTACAGTGACAGGAAAAACAACTTAAAAGATGGCACATGCAAATCTCCCAGAAATAAATTATGAGTACAGAGCAGACCCAACCCTTGACAGCTGCTAGGTCAACCAGAATCAGGATGTGCTCCGTGTTGTTCTGCCTCTGGAATGTTAACCTCGCTAAACATTCGCACACTTTGGAAATCTGCCCATCAGTTATGCAGCTCATGCTTTCCTAACAGCAGCATCTTAAAAAGAGAAATAAAAACCCGAATATATCCTTTTATTTAGAGCAGTATGTTTATGATAGCATTCTCTTTCTGGAAGTCAAATCACTAAGGCTACAGAGAATCAAGCTGAGATTACCATGACTGATCCTCCTCTCACTTCCCTTTCAGAATAACAAAAATACCCATGTGCTATTTAGAATAATTTCTTAAATTTGGAAAAAGGGTAAGAGCAGACCTCAGAAACCTTTTCAGTTCCAAGACCACATCCCCAGGTACCCACGCAATCTATGAATAAAATCAAGAGAATCATTCAGTGACAGAACATGCAAGTCCACTTTTGTGAAAATGAGTCAGATTTATTTGAACAAGAGCTAGAATTAGAAAAATAGCAGATGGCCAATTGCAGCACCACTGAAACTCCAACAGCTTGTTCTAAAATGTTGTGTTAATTCTTAAAATAAGGTTTTGAAGTTGGAATATATTCTCTAGGGATGACAGGAAACTTGGTTCAGACACAGAAATTCAGATTATTTTCAAATAATGACTGGACACCATCAGCAAGCCTCACTTTTGCATGTTCCTTACATCAGAAGGCTGGTTTAGACTCCTCTGGAACTCGTAACTGAAGACTGAGGGTCTTTTAAGCTAGGGGTCTTTTAAGCTATCACCTCAGTTTGTCCTGACAGTCTTGAAAGAAATCACATCCTCCTCCCCAGCCCTAGTATCAAGCTCTGAAGATGGTTTTACTTCAGCTGCAATAACCTCATAACCTCAACACCACTCTGTTGTAGGTCCTTACATTTGGGAGCAAGATCCCTCATAAAGACTAAGGCATAATGCTAATTTGCCTTCTAGGCCATACCCACATTGATGAAGACGACAAGGAGACAAAAACATTACGGACAGAGATCCTTGGCTTTAGTGCCATTGATAGAGCCTGAATTCAGCCAATTTCCCCCCAGGCTTCCACTCAGGCTGAACCACCAGTTCAAACTGCCCATAAAGAGTTTCTTCTCCTTCTCGTGAGAAACAAACCTTTTTGAGAGAAAGAGAAAGAACTTAACCTTCCATACCTTGCTTTTTTCTCTCTCAAACCATTAAAGAATTATAAATAAGAAAGATAAAAGCTCTTTTCTCCCCCAGGAGACACTTTCCCCCATGTACTACCAGCAGACAAAGTCAAGATGCTCCAAAACCCGCCTTGAGCACATCGCTATTACCATGTCTTTGTGCAGGGACAACCACCATAGGAAAGCCTGGCTTTAGAACTGTTACCACGTGCGTTTCATTACTCTTAAATTAAAGCTGGAGCACTGAGACTATGGCAATCCCTTCCCCGGCCGCTTGTCTACAGCGGCGGAGGCAATGGGGCATTACAACCCGCAATTCCAGAATAGAAACCACAGCAGGCACCTCCAATTTAAGACGGGCTGGGCCCACACGCAGCACAAAAGCACCATTTCAAGTGTCCAGACACTTACAAATTCCACATAACAGCTGTAGTACCGCCGAGGGTTGCCCCAGACCACGGCAGGTGCCTCCTTGCGCCCGAAGCAGTCGCAGCTCCCAGCGGCGCCAGGCGGGGAACCCGCCCGCCCGCCCGTCGGCGCCATCTTGTGGCCCTCAGCCGGGTTTATCAGCGCCGATCCGGGGGCCGTTTCTGGCGGCAGCTTTCCCACCGAGCTCCAGGAGTGCAGAGCCCGGGGTTCCCGATCCTCCCCCGCAAAAAGCTGCCAGCCCCCTCCGAGAGCAGACGGAGCTGGCGCGGCGCCGGGAGCGGCAACAGCGCCCGGCTGCTGTGGGGGACTCGCCCCGCCGCCTCAGGCACAGCGGCACGCGCACGGCGCCTCGCGGCTGCAGAGGCCTCGCGCGCCACACACACAGGCGCTGCACGCGCACCCCGAGGCGGCCAGGCCGCGAACTCGCTCTGGGCACCCGGCAGCGACGGCTCCCCCCCGCCCTCGCGCTCTGAGCCCCCCACATTCGGCCTCGTCACCTACCTACAACGGCGGCTGGCGTAGCTGCTTTTGCTCCCCCGCAGTGACGTGCGACTCCATCTTCGCGGGCCAAGCGCGTCCGCCTGGAGCTCCGGCCAAAGCGGCAGGAGCTTCCACAACCGTCTTCTTCGAGACCTCACGCCCCTCGGGAGCTCGCGCTCAGGCGCTGCCTCGTAGCGGGCCCCGCCCCGGAAGCTCTGGCAGCTCGTGCCGAGGTGCGCACGGCCCGGCTCCGCGCGCACAGGTGCGGGTGTTTGCTGGCATCGCCCCTGCGCTGACCTCGCTGCAGGTGAACGCACAGCACAAATAAACGTTTTTCCCTCAAGCACCTGTTGATGTCAGGGCCTCGAGCGCTCCGTGAAACGGTCCTGCAGAGACGAGAGAGTTCGTCTGCATGGCCTTTGTGTCACCAACATGGAAATAATCCCTTGTTACCTCCGGGGTAACAGGCACAGAAGAGTTTGAAGGCTTTCGTCCTCAGTTTATTGCTGTTCTGCTCCCAAACCAGACTCTACCCACGTATACATGTGTTTTCTTTGTGTGTTTCACCGTAGAGACAGATTTGTCTGTTTCTTAAGGTACAGCTTTTTCAGCCATCAACAAGGCTAGCACGGAAGTCAGGTCACAATTTTCATTACAAATGCTGATCTCCAGGATCTTACTGCCCTTGAATAAAAGGTCCTGCAAGCAGAAACAAAGCTCTACAGGAACCCATGAAAGAACTAAAACAGAGGTTCAGGTTTGCACCTACAAATGCTGGTTTTAAGAAGCTGTTTCCACTTTTCACCTTTACAGCCTATATTTTCCCCAGGCACAGCCCAGCAGATGGGTCACGGGTGATGTCCAAGAGCCTCTCCCGACAGACTGGCAGCCAGGGCAGGACATTTTGTACTGCTCAAACCAACAGGCTAATGAAGGATTGTTTTAGAAAAAAAAAAAAAAAAAAAAGCATTTGAGCACATCAAACATTAAATCCTCATTTAATGATGGCAAGTGTTTTATGTCCTTCCAATACCCAGGCACAACGCCACGACTTTTAACAAGCTGCTTCATTTTCTCTCACCCCCTACATGTATGTGGTGGACATATGGCACCGTATCACCCTCAGCTGGGAACTGCCTTCACTTTGTTTTCTGCCACAGTCTGCACGCTCTTCCACTGTTTTAGTGAGTGTGAAAGATCAGTAAAGAAGGATTACTTTGAAACTCTTTGAAAAGGAAAAAAATCCACAAGGGAATTTGAAACAACAGTAAACCTGAGACCTATTGTACAGCACAAAAGATCTCATGAGAAGGGGAGAGAGCCTTTCAATTGTGAAAAATAATAACAGAGAGATGCCACTGCAGGACTACTGCTGGAAGATATTTGAGAAAGAATCAGAACAGATAAATACCCAGCTTTTGGTCAGCATTTTGTTTCCAGGGTCCTTGTGGATCAATACAGTACTTACTGTCAGCAGAGATTATGAGTCAGGGCTGTTGCTGTGACAATGGACATCTCAAATGTATTTCTGACGGTCTTTCCTTCTAAATTAGAAAGACTGTGTCCAAATTGAAGATAAGCAGCATAGCACTCTGCATTTCCAACACAGCAGTGATGAACAATGATCCTCTGGGTACAGTTTCACCACATCCACGAGGCCGCTGCTGGCCCAAGGAGCACCACTCTGCCTTTTGACTCTTCCAGCCCTTCTCTGCTTCTGCTATCAACATATGTCAATTGAACTGGCAGTAATTCTGTGGGTTTTTTCAAGTTTCATCAGAATGCAATATAAATGACAGAAGCAGCATATGGGAGGCAAGTAGCAACTAGGCCCAAGCCTTCAGCAGTAGCACAGAACCCAGTTGTGAAACTGCACTTGCTCACGCCTAGAAAATAGGAAGCAAAATTTGTCAAGGCAGATTACATCTTTTATTAGACAACTTAACTTAGCTCGAGCTCTTCTTCAGAAGCCTATCTGCTGAGGAAGGGATTTGCCAGTCAGTTTAACACTGAGAAAAGCAGTTAATTGTCAAAACCAACTTGACAAAAATGTTGACAAATCTTTGGGCTAGAAAGTGAAAATGACCCCACAGTTTGGCAGGTGGATGATTTGTTTGTGAGACCAAGTAGAGTTCCTGTTGCTATTAGCATTAAGGTATTTTCTATGTAGTGAAAGTATTTCACCTGGAGAATGCAGAAAACTTAGAGTAGAATATTCCTGATACTATTTGCTAACGTACTCTCCTGAGAGACTCATATTCTGCCTCCAAATTGGATGAGCAAGTGAACTAAGCCTTTCTTTTCTTCTTGTGCTAAGTAGTTGACACAAGCTTGTGCTATCAGGTGTTGCCACCTCCCTTATGTTTCCAGGAGGGCTGTGCAAGTAGAAAAGACAGAAAAATATGTAACTTGTAAAACTTGCATCAGCTGTGATTTGGTAAAAATGCCATGATGTTCAAGCTACAAGCAGCTTTCCCCCTGAACAATGACTGAAACTTAGTGGATCCTGGCCTTGATTGGGTTTAGGTGGCAGCTACTGTCTCATAAGGGGAAAGCTCTTCTGAACTGTCTCCAAGTATAAGAACCTGTTCTCTCAGATACTGAATTCATTCTCCTTTATTTCTTGCTTGACCTCAAGGTTATCAAACTCTTCTTTATCATACTGTAATTCTCTCACACAGTAACTGTTTCCCAGCTGCACACCAACAGCAGGTTTCATTAGCAAGCTCTTCATTATTGCACAAAGGTCATTAATGAAAGCATCTCTTGTTTGCTCCCAAGAAAATATCTAAGATCTCTAGAAGCAAACTCCCTCCAGCCTCATAACTCCTCTTAAGGACGTGCCAACCTCACCTTACATCCTTAAATCCCAAAGCTTCATTGTAATACCCAGTACATGATTTATCTTAATCTGCCAAGTACAGAATTAATAAGGCATTGTAATGCTAAAGTGAGCCACACTTGCAGAACGGTGTAGATTTCTTCAAATACAGCCTTTCTATCCTAATGCTAATATGCAAGCAGGAAAAAGATGATGGTATAAGACAATAAGAATTTACCAGAGGGCTAAAAGGGAAAACATTTGTGTTATATTGGAATGAGGCAAAACAAAATGAACCTGAAATATATAGGGGTATGAGAAAAAAGCCACACATGGAATCCAATCCCAGCAACATCAAAGGGGTGGCAAAATACTTGTTATTAACTTATCAGGAAATAATAAAGAAAATATTTATTTCTTCAAGAAGCAGAAATCTAGGGACTGGAACCTCTTTCTGATGAGGAAAGGTTGAAAGCCCTGGGGCTGTTTAGCTTGGAAAGGAGAAGAATGAGAAGGGATCTTATGAACATTTACAAATATCTGCAAGGTGGTTGTCAAGTAGAAGGGACCAGTCTCTTGTCAGTGGTGCTCAGGTCAGTGTCTGGACAAGGGGTTATGGTCACAAACTGGAACATGGGAAGTTCCATGTCAACATGAGGAGAAAATTCTTCACTGTGAGAGTGACAGAGCCTGGAACAGGCTGCCCAGAGAGGCTGTGGAGTCTCCTTCTCTGGAGATTTTCAGACCTGCCTGGATCTGTTCCTGTGTGGCCTGCCCTGGGTGATCCTGCTGACTCAATGATCTCTAGAGGTCCATTCTAGCACCCACCATTCTGTGATTCTATGATATGTATCACACTTCTAATAAAATTCATCAGGGGAGATAATTAATGAATTAGTCATCTGCATTAATCAAAGAAAAGGCTTTATTATTATCCAAAATCAAACAAAAATCCTCTTTAGACTTGCATTGCATGCCAAGTAATTAGCATAACCAGCCAGTAACTGGGCCAGCTGAAGGAGGGAACACTCACCAGCCAACACATGGAACACTTTTCATCCAGTTAGTGACTGGTTCTTCGAGGTGTGAAAAGGAGTTCTCATAACCAGGGGGAATCCCTGCCCTGGGTTATCTGGAGCCCCTAGAATGGGTAAGGCATCACATCACTCACTGTGTGACAATTACCAACTCTACAAGATGCACTAAAATATTTAACAGTTACTGCAGGTTAAGCAGGGAAAGTGAATTCTTGTGGTGTTTCCTGATGCTCTTAGATCAGGATCCTCTTCCCTCCACCTTGTCCTCCACTCTCTCCCCTCATGGTTCAAGCTTCCCAGTGACTGTGCAGAACCCCTTTCCTCTTTCCAGTCAAGAACTCTCATGTCTACCTTGGCATCAAGCCTTATTTCCTGCTTCTTGTGCTCTATCACCTGTTCCCTTTTGTGGTTTGTTTTGTTTCATTCCTGTCAGGTTTTTATACTGCTTTATTCTACACTATATTTAACAGTGGGTTAGCTTAATAAAACATGGTTGATTTGTATTCACAAGGATTAGGTGGTCCTTCTAGTCTGTTGTCTAAAACATATAGGGCAACTTTATCATCCTGAAAAAAGGGCATATCATCCTGAAAAGCACTGTTTATGCTGGACATAATAATAATTAACCCAAGATAAATATAGCTGTATGAAAAAGTCCATTGCAACCTTTATTTCATTTCCTACTCTGTATATTAGAAACACACATATGCACCTGAAGAAGAAAAAAACCCCAAGCATATCACCAAATATGAAAAAAAGAGTAAACCATTATGAAGAATATAGTATCATTAAACTAAGATTCTTTAAATATGCTTATATGTTACTTATAAGGAGGACTTACAAGGTTATGGAACAGTATAGAGAAGAATGAATGAATTAGGAACTATAGGATGAAGACTGTGCACATCATGATGATACACCTTTACAACTAGTAGATAGTACAGCAGTATGCACTGTACACAGCAGCACTACAGACACATCTAGTGTTTCTCCTCCATCACCCATGCCTGATTCAGAGTTCAGACAGATTGAATGCTCTCTAATTGAACAGCTACCCACTGTTTGATTTCCTTCTTATTTGTTCACTGGGCAAAAGCCAGTGCTGTACTCAGCACACACTATTCCCTCCCTGCTTTAAAGGAGCAATATTGGACTCCAGCAGGTGTGAATCTTTATCCTCTCCTCTTACATACAGATGATTTCACAGCAGAGAGAGGGCAGGTCTGTACCATGCAATGGAGCATAATACAGAGTCATCCCAACCACTGCAGTAGCCACAGTGAATACAGCTCCTGCTGTCCACACCAGAGGATGAATTACCCTGGGTACCAGAGGCAGGCTAGAGCAGCATCAAGCCCATCCTAACCCTTGGCTCCCAGCTCAGCTACCCCGAGCTGAGGTGCTGTCCTGCTCCCAGCAACACACCTGAGAAATGTCTTCTGTGCTGCCCTGACAGAGACAGGGCTGGTGGGCTCCTGGCCTCCAGCCTGCTTATTACAGCAAGGCTGGAACCTACAGAAAGTTCTATCCCTTCATTTCTATCACTATGCAACAGCTTCAGTGCTGATGACACCAACAAAGTATTTGAGGAAAAAGCTTTATTTAAGGCAGAGATCAAAAGTAGTATGAAAGTGGTAAAACCCAAACAGCATTTCTGGTGGAAGTGGTGAGCTCTGGCAGAGCTCTACAACTAAAGAGACTGTTTTATTGGTCTAAAGCACAGTAAAAATTACTGGATAGACACTGGATAGTAGATAAGACACTTTGTCTGAATCAGGCCTTGAGTGGCTAGCCTTAAATACCCTTGACCTGTAATCTCTCTTGATAGTACAACCTATGGTATAATACAAAGCTTCTTTACTGGTATATCTAAGAGCTCCTCCTATTAATACAGTTCCTTAAAGGGAACATCTGTTGGAAGAATCAAATTAGGTCTCCCTCATCCCACTCAGTGTGACAAAATAGGTGTCTCACCCCAAGATTTTTAACTCAGTAGGGCAACACAGCAGAAGGCAACTATGACATTCAGCTATGTCTTCATTGGCAAGGATTTTAGTGCACATAAATGAACATACCCATTTGTTCAAAATGCTCGAGTATGCTTCAGATAAATAAATAAATAGATAGTAGTGGTGGGAATGCTGTGCTCACCTTAAAAGATCTTCCTAAGGTCCTCAATAACAATTAGTACGTTTGTCTGTGTTATACACCCCATTCTTTTCATAAATATGATTTTAATTTGTAATGTATTGTTTGAAGAGAGGCACTGTTTGAATGAAAGGCAGTAAGCAGTAGATGTGTGTGTATGGTTACAGGAGTGAAGGTCAGGAGGCTGTAGCATCCAGCAGGTCCTGTTCACTGATTCATGCAGCATTTCACAGCCGTACTGTAAGGACACAGCAGTAGCATTTTTGCTTCTTGGTATTCTGCAACAGTGGAGAGCTTATTGGGTTTTTCTTGCTTGCCTGTCACGCCCTAAGGGTTTCTAGATCATTAATGATCAATAGATCCGTTTAGGTAAGAATGATAACTCAAACAACTGAAAAACATCTACGCTTCCTTGATGCGTTTGTGGTATTAGTTGTAAATTAATTCACTGTTTAGCCCTCCCCTGAGCAATAACTGTGCTTTTTGAAGAGCACATTTTATAACAGCAGAAATGCCAGCTTTGAAAATTCCCTAACTGCACTGTAGTGTTTGCTTTATTTGTCCAAACACTTTCAAAATATGCATCTGATAAATTTATCACCTGTACTAAGCTCCTGTGATCTGTTTAGTCCTTACGACCTCATAGAAACATAGAATGTTTAGGGCTGGAAGGGACCTCCAAAGAGCATCTAGTGCAGCCCCCCTGCAGTGAGCAGGGACACCCTCAACTAGACCAGGCTGCTCAGAGCCTTGGCCAACCTCACCTTGCATATCAACACGGGATGGGGCCTCAACCACCACCCTGGTGGAGGGAGAGCAGATCCTCAATTTAGCTAGAGCAAAGTTGCCAGGTTAAATACAGAATAATCATTTCCTTTCAAGATTAGACCTGAACTGATCAAGAAATAAAAAGCAATAATTCTAGTATTCTATCCAACTGTTTAATATACAGCTCCTCTTACTTCCACATGGATACCTGTACCACAGAACACAGTGTTCATCAGATCATATTCAAACTCTTCATTGTACACTTAGTTACTGCAGCAGCTTTTGCAGTTACAAATGTAAACTACTCCCACTTAAGGAGCTGTTCAGTGTTGGCAAAGGTTGTTTTTAAGTCCAAAGCAGGCAAAACCCAAGATCCAAGAACTTGGAGTCCTTTTATTGTGCATACATTTGATCAGTCAGTCTGCTTTATGTTTGCCATCCCTTTTCTCAGCATACATGCCCTGTTTGCAGGCAACAAACACAGCACAGACCCAGAGTTAGACCAACTGGGAAAGAACCACACATGGGTTTATTAGCAGGTTATTAGCAGGCAGATTATTATCAGGTTATTAGCACACCAGATTATTAGCAGGCAGCTGAAATATCCCATTTATCCAGGTGATAGCACTACCAACACTGTAGTGCAAGCTTTTCCCATACAACTGAATCCATTTATCTCCATCATGCCCAGGAGAAATTCCAATAGATAAAATGAATTGTACAGCATCTACACAAAGGCATACCACAAACAGTAACAACTTGTAGCCAACAGCTGTTCAACTTTAAAACAAAATCCTATCTTTGTGCCTCTTGAATTACCCCTCCTGTGACTAGACTAGGCCAGTTATTCTGATCCTCCTCCTGTCTCTTTAGTTTGACTTGTGGAGATATTAATCAAACCATAAGCAGTAGAATACCTGAATTACTAATGGGAAAGGTATATA